>WSFP011410296.1:0-24713 GCA_009831015.1 Picea engelmannii
TGCAATAAATTCAAAATATTATTCACATTCATTGACCTCTTCCTGCAGGTCCATTTACATCACATGTTCATACTTATGAGTTTGCCATAGTCCTTGGCCAGTCCAGTTATATTTACAATCTGGGGGAAACAGGGTGTTACATGTTGTTCCATTAATGATGCATGAGCATCGTCAACGTCGTCAGCAAGCACACGCGGCAGGAAATATTAGCGCTCGAGAATCATTTTGGAATCTGAAATGCCGGGAGTTACTGCGAATCCTTTTGGAGCCGATGAAGAACGGAGGAAGATCAAACACTTGGAGATGGAATGATCATGAGCGATCAAAGAGTTTCACTCCGAGTCTTAAATGTAACTGAACTTAGGTAGCAGTTAGGTTTTCGTTTTCGAGTAGACGAGTAGTCGGGGGGGAACCCTAATGACCCTCGGAGTTAAATAGAGGTTTTGTACGCCCAAATGAGGCTGCTGTGAATTAGTAGGAAATTTCTGAGTTTTTAGTTGTTGTTTGAATATAGTTGTAGCCATTTTTATTTCTGAATGAATATAACAGAGGAAAATTGATCCAAATGCGTGATGTTTTGATTGTTTTGCAATTATCCATTATTATGTTTTCATAAACGAATGAATCTCATTATGAATGAATGAAGTTGTGAATGTTACCATAAGTTTTGATTGTTTCTCTTCTGTTGAGTAAGTGCAAGGTGTGCACACCGAACGTAAGGAGTGCGTTGACGGAATCTGTTTCGATTCCAAAGCTCAGAAGAGATAACACACAACTTTCCATTTGAAAGGAGTGCAAAGCCACTACTACAAGGCGTGCACAATCACCCACAAGAACCAAGCCTTACGTAAGAATCTGCTGCAAGGAGTCCACATATCCAAAATTCGGCTAAGTGTTGAAAGGAATCCATAAGAATCAAAGGAGTAGAAGGCGAGAAAGCTCAGAAGGGATAACGCCTTCTAGAAGTGAAGTCGATATCTAAGAAACAAACTTGTGGGAGGAACAAAGGTCGAGGCCTTTGAATACCTAGAAATCTTCTAAGTCAGAAGAATTCGTAAACTCAAGAGGGGGAGTAACAACTACCGTTGGATCAGCTGTCGAGGGAGAGATCTGGTCGTCAAATCTTGCGTCCAATCACTCAGGAGAATGAGTAAGGGGAGATCGGATCTGGATTGTAGGATCTGAGCATGTGGACCAACAACCATTGGATCTAGAGGTAAGTGCACATGATTTAATCCTTTGAAGGTGCACAGGATAAGTAGACTTGCGAAGTCTGAGATCATGAAAGTATCTCAGTCATCCATCGAGATGGGACACATGGCAATGGATTATCATTTTGTTGACTTGCAGACGGGAGAAGTCAAAGGACAGAGTCGTGAGAACTCATGAAACGTGAAATCACGATATTAATCTGAGTCATTAGATCAGAGGCGACTATGAGTTGTTGATCTGATGAGAGGGGAGGTAGCCAAACCCCAAAATCGTGAAACGCGAAATCACGAAAAGATCACAGCCATTGATCATTCTGAAATCATCGAGACCGTCCATCGTCAAGGAGGACACACAACAAGGGCTCAACATTTCACTGAATCGTGACTTAGAGAAGTCAAAGGCAGAGTTATAAGAACTTGCAAAACATGAAATAGCGATTTTATCATAGCCGTTGATAGGAGGAAGGAGCTGAACTGTAGATCTGGTTTTGTCAGGATTTTGTAACTTGGGAAACTAGAGGTAAGAGTTCTGGGAAGTCGCGAAACATGAAATCATGAGTTTTGATCTGAGCCGTCAGATCGAGGATAAATCTGGACTGTTGGTTGTCCAAGGAGATGAGACACAAAGTCGTGAAACGCGAAATCGCGATGCGCTCGAAAGATTGTCCCACGGTCACAGTGAAGGGTCATATCGGTGAAGGAAAATAGAGGGGTAGCACGCACTACGTTCCTGTCGGGGTTTCGGGAATTGGAGGAGTCAGGGTGACTCACAACAGAAGTCCCAAAATCACAAAACATGAAGTCGTAACATGCCTTTTTGGTTAGGCTCGTGGTTATAGCCTATGGTTACATGAGAGAAGCTTGCGCCTGGTGCTTGTTTGCACGATGGAGTTCGTGAAAAGGACTCGTGGATATTTCTTGAATATTTCAGCAGGGAATTGAGGAGCTGCTCCAACTCAAAGATTGAGAAGATCCAGAGACTGAGAGGTCAGTAGACCCTGCTGAGGTAGGGAACTGCATCAAGTGGTATCATAGCGATAACTTTTCTTGCAGACATCAGGAAAAGGAGAGGAGACGAAAGAACTCGAGTTGTACTCTGTGTGTGAGAGACAATCAACACAATGCCACCAAGGAGACGAGTGGAACAACCTGTTAACACTCCAAGAGTCACTCCTAGAATGAAAATGAGAGTAAGCTTGGTAACATAGAAATGTAAATGGATTAAAATAGTTTGAATAGGTGGATCAACAAGAGAAGAGTAAAAAGGAGGGCATCAGACTGTTGCAAATACAATCCATTGGGCATGGAATCATAACATCCTACAGATCAAAGGCAATCAAGCTGCCTACCAGACAAAAGGCTTATACAAATATGGATAGAAGAATATAAGGTAGACAAAGAGAAGAATATCCACATAACATAGATCCTTTTTGTAATATAGATTAAAGAGTGCTTGAACAATAATCTGTGATTAACAAGCAATTACCACAAATCCTTTGCAGCTCATGAATTCATTAACTAAAGGCAACTTTTGATCTTCAAAATTTGTAAATATTACTCAATAAAGATGACAAGATAAAATGATAACAAAGAACACAAAGTCTGATAACCAACTCTCATGAATCTCTAATGGAAGAAATGATAATTACAATAGGCCCCCAGGCTTACAAATGAGAAAATAAACTGTTCCTCTAGCTCTCTCCTCTCTTGGATCACCAATCCAACCCTCCTACCCTCGTGTACAATGAATATATAGCCATATAGGTCCTTTACATATCACCCATTCAAACTCCAACCCATTTCCCAAAATAGAAACAACTACAAACAAAAAATGACATGTTTTAACTAATTTCCTGCTTTTCAGGAGGCAAAATTTTGAAAACTATGCTTCCAAACGCCACTTGTAATTCTCAAAATGTAACAACTGTGTAAAATCTGAGAACCATTTTTTTAGATAAAATCGTTATGAAGAAAAACCTCTCTCATTTTCTTTAAATGCATCTCCAGATGGCCGCAACAGGTGTCACAAAAACATGTCTCAAACAAGAAATCACAAAAACTGAAAACATAGGGCTCAAAGATTCTTTCGAATCTCCCAATCCGTGACACCTGTGTGAAAAATGAAAGAGGTTAATGTTCATGGGACCATGCTTGAAAATAAACTCCTGAATATTTTGAAATTTCATCTTAGTTCACCTCGAAATCCTTCTGGAAGTCAACTGGTAAAAAAATCCAATTCAACAGTCTTAAAACAAAGTTTCAGCAACACATTCCATAACACCATTTCTATGTCAAATATCTCTCTAACCATAAAACATTTTGAAAAAATGAGACGTTTTTTTTATTTGGTATGTGATGAACAAAAACCTCCTCCAGTTTTAAAAAATTCCTTCCCATTTGTTCATAGTACAAGTTTTAAGTTTGTCACTCAAAACTGGAAAAAACATCTTTGCACAATTCAGTTTTTGCCAGAATTTTGGTAGCGAATTTAGGTAGTGCCATCCAGTATAATTCACAACACCTTCACTTGAATATGTGCAGAGTGGGTAGAAAACTTGGGCATTAGCATCGCCGTTTTGAAATAACTCTACAAATTCGGTAGCACATTTAGGTAGCGCCATCCTGTATAATTCACAACACCCTCACTTGAATATGTGCAGAGTGGGTAGCAACCTCGGTCATTAGCAACACCATTTTGAAATAAATATGCAAATTCGATAACACACCTCATCTATTTTAGGAAAGTATCCATTCACATAATCTTTCTCTTTAATGTGTGCATGGCGCTGGGCTTTGGTATATGCATTAGATTTGGTAAATAGGATATGTTTGACTTAGGACACTTGAGCACACACCACCTTTGGCCAAAGAAATTAATGGGAAATTTTCAAGGCTCGATGATGAATTGGGAGGCTATGACCGTAGGCAAAGGACCAAAGGAATTTGGCAAATCTAACACAAAAATTTATGAAGGCACTTAAAACTTTGATGGTGCATTTTTGAGTGTTAACGTTAGCTCCAACTGGGATGGAGGCCTCCTTGTGAGGCTTCCAAGAACTTTAGCAATTCCAGTTGCCTTATCTATTGGGATATGGAGTCATCTGGCC
Source organism: Picea engelmannii (assembly GCA_009831015.1). NCBI lineage: Eukaryota > Viridiplantae > Streptophyta > Pinopsida > Pinales > Pinaceae > Picea > Picea engelmannii. The sequence continues at coordinate 4,319 of WSFP011410296.1, forward strand.
TTTGCAACCACTCTGAAAACCTATAGCATGCTCTTCTTATTCAACAAACCAACAACTGAAAGAATCTACTTGCTCATAGAGCGAGCTTATTCTCCTACTCCTACCCTAACCAGATCTGTAATTTGGTTAAGTAAAGGCTGACTTCCATAACAACCATCCAAGCAACTTTAATACTAAAATAATCTCATATTTCTCATTGATCAACATATGATGTTTGAAATGTAACAACAATGATAAGAACTTATTCAAGAAACCATACTCACCCGGAAATCCTGATGAGTTTAAGAAATCTGAAATCTTCAAGTTCTCTAAAATGTATGATTCCATGAAGGCTGCCACCGGGTCTTTGAAACCAAGATCATAAAAATGATGGTCCATGGAAAACACTTGCTCAACCATGACTGCTTCTCTGTCGGAAGACTAATTACTTTCTTGTTCTCTTAAGAGAAACTTGTGGTCATAAAAAATGGCAGTCTTTCCCTCTTCAAAATCATGATCATAAGATGATGATAGAGCAGTTTTTAAATCACAAGGATAATGATCAGTTAGAAACATGTAGTTGCCTATACAATCATAGGTTATCATAGGTTTAGCCTTATATGCAAATTGATCATAAAATTCAGACTCATACTTGTCTTTAGAATACTTTGCAAATGTTGAAGAATTCAGATTTAAATCTGAAATGAGCTCACATGCTTGGTATTGTTCCAAAACTAGTTCATATTCATTACCTTCCTGCTCAAATTCTAAAACATATTGACATCTTGTTTTCTCATGTGCATGCAGATTTTCAAAGTCGACCTGTTCTCGGATCCTCCTGGAAGCACATATGTATTCCTCCATTCCTTGAGCATCTTCAAACAAGCTCCTTAAGGATGAAGACTTCCTTTCTAACAAGAGAAGGGCGGGTTCTGAATGCAAACCCATAACATAATATATCATGGTAGCAGTATCTATGGGTCGGATCTCCAAAGGCATATCATGATAAATGCCATAGAATCTTCTGTTAAAAATAGACAAAGCTTCATCCTGCTCTCTCTTCAAAGCACAAAAATCAGCAAGGTATGAATCTAATGATTTTTTCTCTCCCCAATACTTCAAAAAATCATTAGAGAAGTCGATCCAAGAGCCAATAGAATCATCTCTTAGACCCTTAAACCATACAACAACATCTCTGATCAAATACTTAGAGAATAATCTCATGATCACATCTTCATGAACAATCTCGAACCGATCAATAAAATCCTCAAAGGATTCCAAGTGCCTCTCAGCTGAAACTTGATTCTCTCCAAAAAACTGGGGAAGATATTCAAAGCAGTCAAGAGGATAAGGATGAAGGAGATAGGGTAGCCTTCAAGGCTTGAACATCTTCATCCTGGTTTTAATTTGAAAGGCAGTGGGATAATTATGAAAGTTAATAGGTTGATGACAAGGTTCATCAGTAATGCAAAAAGGTACCAAGCTTTGGATAGGTTTGGAATCAGTTCTGACCTCTATAAGGTTACATGACTGATCAGATTCAGGAGGAATTTGAATGCAGTGATCATCTTTATGAACGAGCTGAGGTAAAGCTACTGAATCTACATCTACAATATATGCAGTATGCAAATCTTCTTCTTATAGAGATGGATATATACAAGAAGGATGATGATTTTCTGAATATACAAAATAGAAAATGATTCTCTTTACATGCGAAGGGAACATCATGAAAGAGATGATAAAGAACAACAACAATTCATGAAGCAGGCTAATGAGTTGATACCTGGATTTAGAATTCATCCTCTTCATCTTCTATCAATCGGATCCTCCCCAGTGGAGTCATTAATTGTGGATTCGCCAGGAAGATTTCTATAGTCAATTCAATGTCCTTCCTTTGTCTGCCATCAAAAGTTGGATCAATGTCGTTTTCCTAGGGAAACTAGATTCACTTCCTTTCCCCGGAAATGACGCCAATTATGGTAACACTCTAAGAGTCACTCCCAAACTGTAAATGAGAGTAAGCTTGGTAACATAGAAATGTAAATGGATTGAAATAGTTTGAATAGGTGGATCAACAAGAGTAGAGTAAAAAGGAGGGCATTAGACTGCTACAAATACAATCCATTGGGCATGGAGTCATAACATCCTACATATCAAAGGCAATCAAGTTGCCTACTAGACAAAAGGCTTATGCAAAGATGGATAGAAGAATATAAGGTAGACAAAGAGAAGAATATCCACATAACAAAGATCCTTTCTGTAATATAGATTAAAGAGTGCTTGAACAATAATATGTGATTAACAAGAAATTACCACAAATCCTTTGTAGCTCATGAATTCATTAACCAAAGGTAGCTTTTGATCTTCAAAATCTGTAAATATTAATCAATAAATATGACAATATAAAATGATAACAAAGAACACAAAGTCTGATAAGCAACTCTCATGAATCTCTAATGGCATAAATGCTAATTACAACAGGCCCTTAGGCTTACAAATGAACAAATAAACTGTTCCTCTAGCTCTCTCCTCTCTTGGATCATCAATCCAACCCTCCTACCCTCTTGTAAAATGAATATATATCCATATAAGTCCTTTCCATCTCACCCATTCGAACTCCAACCCCTTTCCCAAAATAGAAACAACTACAAACAGAAAATGACACGTTTTAACTAATTTCCTTCTTTTCAGGAGGCGAAATTCTGCAAACTAGGCTTCCAAATGCCACTTTTAATTCTCAAACCATAACAGTTGTGTAAAATATGAGAATGATTTTTGTAGATAAACTTCTTATGAAGAAAAACCTCTCTCATTTTCTTTAAATGCATCACCAGTTGGCCGCAACAGGTGTCACAAAAACATGTCTCAAACAGGAAATCACGAAAAATGAAAACATAGGGCTCAAAGATTCTTTCGAATCTCCCAATCCGTGACACCTGTGTGAAAAATGAAAGAGTTTAATGTTCATGGGCCTGTTCTTGACAATAACCTCCTTCATATTTTTAAAATTCATCTTAGTTCACCCGGAAATCCTTTTGGAAGTCAACTAGTCAAAAATTCCAATTCAGCAGTCTTAAAACAAAGTTTCAGCAGCACATTCCATAGCATCAACTCTATGTCAAATATATCTCTAACCATATCACATTTTGAAAAACTGAGAGAGTTTTTTTTATTTTGTATGTGATGAACAAAAACCTCCTCCATTTTACAATAATTCCTTCCTGTTTGTTCATAGTACAAGTTTTAAGTTTGTCACTCAAAACTGGCAAAAACGTCTTTGCACAATTCGGTTTCTACCAGAATTTCGGTAGCGAATTTAGGTAGCGCCATCCGGTCTAATTCATAGAACCTTCACTTGAATATGTGCAGAGTGGGTAGAAAACTTGGGCATTAGAAACACCATTTTGAAATAACTCTGCAAATTCGGTAGCGCATTTAGGTAGCACCATCCTGTATAATTCGCAACACCTTCACTTGAATATGTGCAGAGTGGGTAGCAACCTCGGGCATTAGCAACGCCATTTTGAAATAACTCTACAAATTCGATAGCGCACCTCCTCTATTTTAGGAAAGTCTCCATTCACATAATCTTGCTCTTTAATGTGTGCATGGAGCTGGGCTTTGGTATATGCATTAGATTTGGTAGATAACACAGGTTTGACTTAGGACACTTGAGCACATGCCACCTTTGGACAAAACAATTAATGGGAAATTGTCAAGGCTCAATGATGAATTGGGAGGCTATGAACGCAGGCAAAGGACCAAAGGAATTTGACAAATCTAACACAAAAATTTATGAAGGCGCTTAAAACTTTGATGGTGCATTTTTTAGTGTTAACACAACCTTTAGCCAATCAACCTGTAGAAAGGGAGATGTGAGAACTTCGTGCAAGATTAGAGGCATTGGAAGCAGTGCAGAGAAGGGAACTTGATACTGGAGACATCAGTGATGCCGAGAGTGAAGAAGTAGAAGTCGAAGAAGTTGTAGGAGGAGATGCAACCGAAGAACGCTTGTTGAAAGCCGTTGTGAAGTTGGGAACTAGAGCAAAAGTAGAAGTCCCAATGTACGAAGGTAATCTGGATGCTGAAGAACTGCTGGATTGGATACGATCCATGGACAAATACTTCAACTATGAAGACGTCAATGAGGAGAGAAGGGTGATACATGCTGTCACCAGACTCAAGGGACATGCAACACTGTGGTGGGATGAACTGCAAGCTGAGAGGAGAAGAAAGGGAAAACATAAGATAAAGAGTTGGGACAGAATGGTATCCAAGATGAAGGATAAATTCATGCCCAAAGATTACCAGATAAATCTGTTCAGGAAGTTACAGAACCTGACAGAATGGTATGGCAGTTAAAGAGTACACAGAGGAGTTCTACAAGCTGAACATCCAAACTGGACAAAGAGATAAGGATGAAGAAAATATTGCCAGGTATATAAATGGCCCGAGGTACGAAATCCAGGTTGAGATCAACATGATGTTAGTTAGGATAGTGGAGGATGCTTATCAGTTTGCGCTGAAGGTAGAGGAGAAGTCGGCCAGAAAACAAATCCAATGAGGTAGAGGTAGAAGCTCTGCCCCAGACAAAGGCAAGGGAGTCACCCATGACAAGACACAGAAATCCAAAGATGAAACTGAGAAACCACACAGTCACTCAGAAAGAGGAGGAAGATCCTAAGGAAGACAAGGTGGTGGAAGAAGTTCTTCTAGAGGAAGAGGAAGAAGCAGAGGAGGAGAATTAAGGTGCTACACCTATGGAAAGACTGGACACATGTCTTGGGAATGTCCCGAGAGGAAGAAAAAAGAAGAAGGGGGTGAAGCTCACATTTCAGAGGAACAGAGAAGGAATGTTGAAGAATAAGGAGCAGAGGATGGAACATCCCTGATGTTGAGAAAAAATCTCTTAAAACCAGAGGCAGAAGCCAAGAAGCCAGTTTAGAGAAATATCCTATTCAGAACAACTTGCAAGACTAAAGACAGAGTATGCAAGGTGATAATTGACAGTGGGAGCATTGACAACCTAGTATCCACAGAGATGGTGGAGAAACTGGAGCTGGGAACGACTGGACATCTGAAGCCATACAAAGTCTCATGGTTGCAGAAATGACACCAGGTAATGGTTACTAGACAATGATTGGTTGAATTTAAGATAGGAGGAAATAGAGATGAAATTCTATGTGATGTAATTCCCATGGATGTATGCCATATTTTGTTGGGAAGACCATGGCAGTTTCACATAAATGTTATTCATGATGGGAGAGAAAATACATACACCTTGGAGAAGAATGGTAGGACACACATGTTGTTGCCAATAGAAGATAATAAAGTGAAAGAGGAAGCCAACACACACATACTTATCATGAGTGGGAAGGAATTCCTGAAAGAAGTCAAGAAAGGACAGGAGATGTAGTTTGTTGTGGTGAGGAAACCCAGAGTTATCCTCACAAATACTTCAAAGGATGACTTGTCTGAAGAAGTTCAAGAATTATTGGATAATTTTGCTGACATAGTGGTGGATGAGCTGGCTAACTCATTTCCACCCATCAGGAGTATCAACCATCACATTGATTTGATACCAGGAGCAAGTCTGCCAAACAAAGCAACATACATGTTGACACCTTGAGAGAATGAGGAGGTAAAGAACCAAGTCCAAGAATTGTTAGACAAGGATTTGGTCAGAGAAAGCTTGAGCCCATGCACAGTACCAACTGTGTTGAGCCCAAAGAAAGATGGAGGATGGAGAATGTGTACAATCTCAAGAGCCATCAACAAGATCACCATTAGGTATAGATTTCCTTTGCCAAGAATGGATGATTTAATGGACTCTTTAAGTGGAGAAAATTTCTTTTCTAAAATAGATTTGAAAAGTGGATATCACCAGATAAGAATGAGAGAAGGTGATGAGTGGAAGACAACCTTTAAGACAAACAAAGGTTTGTATGGGTGGCTTGTTATTCCATTTGGCCTAACAAATGCCCCGAGTACTTTTATGAGGCTGATGAATGAAATACTGAAGGATTTCATTGGAAAGTTTGTGATTGTATATCTGGATGATATACTGATCTTTAGCAATACTAAAGAGGAGAATTTGAGGCATCTGACGCTAGTGATGAAGAGACTACAACATGAGAAATTGTTGATAAATTTGAAGAAGTCCTCTTTTATGAAGACACAACTCATTTACTTGGGTTTTGTGATCTCTTCAAATGAGTTGAAGATGGATCCAGAAAAGGTGAGATAAATCAAAGAATGGCCATCACCAAGAAGCATGTTTGAGGTAAGAAGCTTCCATGGATTAGCAAGTTTCTATAGGAAATTCATCAAGGATTTAAGTGGAATTTGTGCACCAATGACAAACACAGTAAAGAAGATGCACCAGTCTTTTAAATGGACAGAGGAGGCTGAGAGGCGCTTCAATATACTGAAGGAGAAAACAACAGAATGACCAATTCTGGTCTTACCAAATTTTGAAAAGACATTTCAGGTGAGATGTGATGCAAGTGGAGTTGAAATTGGAGCGTTTTTGAGCTAGGACAATAGGCCCGTTGCATATTTCAGTGAGAAAATGAATGATACCAAGAGGAAATACTCCACATATGATAAGGAGTTTTATTCCATAATTCAAGCCCTGAAGAAGTGGAGACATTACCTTGTCCCATAGGAATTTGTCTTGTATAGCGATAGCCAAGCTTTACAATTCATAACCAGACATGAAAAATTGAATCAGAGACATGCAAAATGGGTTGAGTTTATGCAGACTTTTACTTTTGTCATAAAACATATTGCTGGGAATGCTAACAAAGGTGTTGATGCATCGAGCAGGAGATGTTTAATGATTCTGCAGGAGTTTCAAGTGAAGACCTTGGGGTTTGAACACCTTAAGGATATGTATTGTGAAGATGCAGATTTCAAGGAAGCATGCAAAGCATGTGCAAATACTATGCTGAGAAATAAGAGCCAATGGATAGAGTACATGATTCAAGAGGGATTACTGTTCAAAGGAAATCAGTTGTGCATACCAAAATGTTCCATGAGGGATAACCTTTTGAAAGAAAAACATTGTGGAGGATTGGCTAGACACTTCGGCCATGAGAAAACATTTGCACTGTTGAGCAGTTCATACTATTGGCCAGGTATGACAATGAAAGTGATAAAATTTATGAACAGATGTAGAATCTGCCAACATGCAAAAGGTAAAAGACAGAACACTAGATTGTATCAACCATTGCCAATACTAGAGAGGCCTTGGGATGCAATAAGCATGGATTTTGTGTTGGGACTGCTAAGGACGAAAAGAGGATTGGATTCCATATTTGTGGTGGTGGATAGATTTTCAAAGATGGCACACTTCATCCCATGCCAGAAGACCAGTGATGCAACACATGTTGCAAATCTGTTTTTCAAGGAAGTTGTGAGACTTCATGGCCTACCCTGGAGCATTGTCTTGGACAAAGACACAAAATTTGTTGGTAATTTTTGGAGAACACTATGGAATAAGTTGGGGACATACTTGTTCATCATCTCAGCTTATCACCCTTAGACAGACGGACAAACTGAGGTGGTAAAAAGAAGTTTGGGAAACTTGTTGAGGAGTCTAGTCATTGAGCATCATAATAAGTGGGATTAGATTCTGCCACAAGAAGAATTTTCTTACAACAACTCACCAAATAGGAGCAATGGAAAGAACCCATTCCAAATATTGTATGGATTGCAACCCATGGGAGTATCTGAGTTGAGAGACTTGGGACAGAGAGAGATCAAAAGCGCTGGAGGAGAAGATTTTGCTACAGAAATGCAAAAGCTCCATAGCCAAATCAGAGGAAAATTGCAAAACTCTAGCCAAGAGTACAAGAGTAGAGTTGATCAACATTGCAAGGAACTTCAATTTGAAGTAGGAGATCAGGTTATAACACATCTCAAAAAAGAAAGGTTCCCTAGGGGAACATATAACAAGTTAAAGATGAAGAAGATAGGACCATGTAAGATCTTGAGGAAGTTTGATGCAAACGCCTATTATATTGAACTTCCAGATGATGTGGGCATATCACCCATATTCAACGTTTCAAACTTGTATCCTTATAGGAAAGATGGCACAGAGGAATCAGAAGGCCAAGAAAAGGTTCAGTGGGAGAAACAAATGCCTATAGAAGAAAAACCACAGATGGAAAAGATCATTGATCAGAGAATTGGAAAAAAGACCAGGAGGAAGACCTATCTTGAATATCTGGTCAAATGGAAGGGACACCCAATAGAAGATGCTAGTTGGGAAAATGAAGCTGATATCCAGAAGCATGGAAAATCGGTGCAGGAGCTCATGGACAGGAGTCCATGAATTTTTGTCCAGGGGGAGTATGATGTAAGAGCATCGTCAACGTCCACAGCAAGCACACGTGGCAGGAAATCTCAATGTCCAAGAATCATTTTGGAATCTGAAACGCCGAGAGTTACTGTGAATCCTTTTGGAGCTGATGAAGAATAGAGGACAATCAAACGCTTGGAGACTAAATGATCAGGAGCGATCAGAGAGTTTCACTCTGAGTCTTGAATGTAACTAAAATTAGGTAGCAGTTAGGTTTTCGTTTTCGAGTAGACGAGTAGTCAGGGGGGAACCCTAAGGACCCTCAGATTTAAATAGAGGTTTTGTATGCCCAAATGAAGCTGCTGCAAATTAGTAGGAAATTTCTTATTTTTTAGTTTCTATTTGAATATATCTATAGCCATTTTTATTTCTGAATGAATATAACAGAGGAAAATTGATCCAAATGCGTGATGCTGTGATTGTTTTTCAATTCTCTGTTATTGTGTTATGAATGAATGAAGTTGTGAATGTTAGCATAAGTTTCGATTGTTTCTCTTCTGTTGAGTAAGTGCAAGGTGTGCACATAGAATGCAAGGAGTGTGTTGACATAATCTGTTTCGATTCCAAAGATTAGAAGAGATAGCACAAAACGTTCCCTTTGCAAGGAGTGCAAAGAGACTGATGCAAGGCATGCACAGTCACCCGCAAGAACCAAGCCTTGCGTAAGAATCTGCTGCAAGGAGTGCATAGAACCAAAACTCGGCTAAGTGTCGAAAGGACTCCATAAGAATTAGAGGAGTAGAAGGCGAGAAAGATCAGAAGGGATAACACCTTCCATAAGCGCAAATGAGATCTAAGAAACAAACTCGTGGGAGGAACAAAGGTTGAGGCCTTTCAATACCTAGAAATCTTCTAAGTCAGAATAATTTGTAAACTCAAGAGGGGGAGTAACAACTGTCATCGGATCAGCTGCTGGGGGAGAGATCTAGCTGTCAAATCTCATGCCCAAACACTCAGGAGAATGAGTAAGGGGAGATCAGATATGGATCGTAGGATCCGAGCACATGGACCAACAACCATTGGATCCAGAGGTAAGTGCATGGGATTTAATACTTCGAAGGTGCACAAGAGAAGAAGACTCGCGAAAGGATCTCAACCATCCATCGAGATGGGACACATGGCAAGGGATTAGCGTTTTACTGATTTGCAGATGGGAGAAGTCAAAGGAAAAAGTCGTGAGAACTCGCGAAACACGAAATCACGATATCAATCTGAGTCGTTTGATCAAAGGTGACTGTGAGTCATTGATCTAACGAGAGGGGAGATAGCCAAACCCCAAACTCGTGAAACACGAAATCGCAAAAAGATCACAGTCGTTGATCATTCTGAAATCATCGAGACTATCCATCATCAAGGAGGACACGCGACAGGGTTTCAACATTTCACTGACTCATGACTTAGAGAAGTCAAAGGCAAAGTTATAAGAACTCGATAAATGAAAAATAGTGTTTCGATCACAACCGTTGATCGGAGGAGGGAGCTAAACCATAGATCTGGTTATGTTGGGATTTTAGAACTCGAGAAACTAGAGGTAAGAGTTCTGGGAACTCGCGAAATGCGAAATCACGAGTTTTGATCTAAGCCATCAAATCGAGGAGAAATCTGGACCGTTGGTTGTCCAAGGAGATGAGACACGAAGTCGCGAAACCCAAAATCGCGACGCGCTCGAAAGATTGGCCCACAGTCACAGTGAAGGGTCATATCGGTGAAGGAGAATAGAGGACTAGCACACACTTGTTGGAAGATTGGTTGTTGTCATTGATGTCAACCCTAGTCATGGGTTTTGGACCGCAAGATTGATGAAGGTATTTGGACATGAAAGAAAATGAACATGTAGATACAACACCCATGGATGGATAGTATACATCATGTTGTTTCCGGTGGTATGTGGCACGTCACGTGGATCCTCATGGTTGAGGAGAAATGAATTTTTGAAGATGACAAAGTGAATTGAAGAAGGAAGTACATGTAGGCCCTGAAGATAATTAAAGAAAAGAATTACAAAATAAGAAAGTGTCAGGTCGGCCCTAATGTTAAAAGAAAGTGACATAAATGGTATAAATAAACATCATTATACATTCATTTGATATAAGTTTAATTTAAGAGGAAATCAGAAGTAAAGAAGGCCGGATTTCAAGGGAGGATGAAGTCTTTTGGGTGATGTGTTCTAAGGTATGTTATTTTCAGATCATCTTACCATTTTTGCTATAAATTTTTTTCTAGAACGATTCATATGGTGAAATAACTATGTTATTGAGAATACATATCAAGGTAACTCTATTAAAAAGTTCAGCTCTTGATTCACTATAAATATGGAGATACACTCTGCGGAAGATAGGGTTTGTGACCAGTCCTGTAGCTAGTCAATAAAAAAGTGTTCCAGGTAAAACAATCATAACTTCTTCATATAGAATCCAAATGAAGTGGGACCACTTCCATTGTAAATATTATGGACTGTAGTTTCTTGTGTGAGAGTTTCAAAATTGGATGTTAAATATTGAGCGTGGGGCATGCTGTACAAGTTGGGTCTTCTGAATAAACCAGAATTGAATAAAGTCTACCATTCTTTCTATGACTTCCTTTTGGGGAGGATTCAAGGAGTGAAACTTGGAGGAGTTTTAGAGAATACATTGAGTAATATTATCTACAGTATCAAAGTACTCCAAGAATTGAAGAATTGCATAAATTGAAGAAGTCTCAAGAAGCATTATCAGGTTCTATGTGAGGATTTGTTGATGGTGATGATTTAATGTAAAGTTTTATTATCTCTCATATATTCTTGGGTGGAAGGAAGGGGAAAGGATGGAGAGTTCAAATCTCTCTTGATATTGGAGGATTGTATCTTCCTCTTGGAGGTTTATCCCTCCCTTTATATTTGGAAGCTGTAGCTACCTTTGGAAGTCATTACTTCCCTTGAACAATAACTATTGATCATTTCTCATATATTGTGCATGGTGTATTGTGGTGTATTGGTGTAACTCTTATACTATTGTTCATTGATGATTGGATATAGTTGAATGGTTTAAGTATAAGTTGAAAAAGGTTTTTAATTGTACTTGATACTGATTCACCCCCCTCTCAGTATCAACAACACTAGGCTCTTGTCGGGGTTTCGAGAATTGGAGGAGTTAGGGTGACTCACAACATAAGTCCTGAAATCGTGAAACGCGAAGTCGCAATGCGCCTTTTTGGTTAGGCTCATGGTCACAGCCTGTGGTTATGTGAGAGAAGATTGCATCTGGAATTTGTTCACACGACGAAGTTTGTGAAAAGGACCTGTGGATATTTCTTGAATATTCTAGCAGGGAATCGAGGAGCTACTCCAGCTCGAATATTGAGAAGATCCAGAGACCAGGAGGTCAACAGACCCTGCTGAGGTAGGGCACTGCATCAATTAACTATAAAAAATGAAAGTAAAACAATATATCTATGTACAAATTGTTCAATTAACCCTTGTAATGTACCTAGAGAGGATAACGTAGAGTACCTAGGGAGGTACCCAAGGGGAATAGTGAATGCAATGTGGTCATAGTCGTGGAATAGGCCCACTAGATAGTTATAATGAATAAGATAATAATGAGGGATCGTTGGCATAGGCCCCAAGTAATATTCATGAGAAAGTATATATACACATGAATATTATTGTATTGGATATGTTTAGTATTGTATTGTATTAAGCATGGATTGTGGAGTGATTCCTTCCATAAAGAGTAATTGATGGTGTTACCCTACCTTAACGGTTCTCTCTATATTTTTGTGTTGTCTATTATGTGGATATTTTTTGGTTATTCTTAAGTTAAGGGTTTATCTTCTATCTTTCATCTACTAAGGTTCACTATAAAGATTAAAGATAAACCCTCAACTTTATAATAACCAAAATGAATCTACATAATAGGCACCACAAGAATATAGAGTTAACCCATAAGTTAGGGTAACACCATCAACTTCTCATTATGAAAGGAATCACTCCACAAACCATGCTTGCTACAATACAATACTCAACATGTCCAATACAATGATACTAATGTGTATATCTACTTTCTCATAAGTATTCATTGGTTTCTATGCCAACTACCCCTCATTATTTTATTATTCCTGCTAATAATTAGCGGAACTATTTATTACCCACCAACTACCAAGTAGACACATTCCATGATTATGACCACATTACATTCATTGTCCCCCTTGGGTACCTCCTAAAGGTACCTCATATTATCCTCCCTAGGTACATTACATTCCATCCCCCTTTGCATGTTTCACCCTTGAAACATGAGTGGAAGCCATATAATATGAACTATTATGCAATGTAAGTAACTAGTACCAAGCATAAGCATCCATCCTTCCTAGTGAAATGTGGACATGGGGTACAATTGCAACCTTTCCCCTTTGATCTTGATTATGGTATCTCCTTTGGTTTCTTGTTGTTGATGTGCTACTTTGTTATCTCCATTTATTGATTTTATTCCTTGATGTACCAGTATATTGAGTGCCTTTCTACTTCCATGTTGGTTCACAATAAGTTTGTTGATGATCATAATATCTATTATGACCATAATTATGAAATTCCATAGCCACTTTACGTCCACTGACATTTATCTAGCTATAATATGAGCAATATTTCAAAATTTATCTTCTCTATGATACTCATGACCATTATTGAAAAAACCCTAAAACAACTTATTTTAATTCAACAATATATTCACTTCTCAGACTTCGATTAAAACGATTTTGTTTTTTAATTGGGTATGTTTTTTAGAGGAACTCAAATATACACTTGGTTTCTTCAAATTTTGCGTAGAATACTATGGGAATAGATTTGAGTGTCACAACCCTTTTTTTCCTTTGAAAAATCAGCAAAAAGAAAAAATGTTTCTACTTTCTTGCCCAAAAACGAGCTCTCATACCACTTGTAGTGAACATCAGTAGATGAAATATAGAACTTAAACCCTTAACTTCAAAATAACAAAAATGCATCCACACGATATACAATACAATAATGTAGAGAGAACCCTTAAGGTAGGGTAACACCATCGATTACACCTTATGGAAGGAATAACAACACAAGCCATGCTTTCTACAATACCGTACTCAAGATCTACAATAAAATAATACTCATGTGTATAGATACTTTCTCATGGTTATTCCTTGGGGTATATGCCAACTACCCTCATTAATATGTTATTCATTCTAACAACTTAGTGGGTCTATTTATTACCCACCAACTACCAAATGTGCATATTCCATGACTATGGTGACATTACATTCATTATCCCCCTACAAAACCTCCCTATCCACCCCATATTATCGTCCCTACAAACATCACAACCCTTGATACTCCAACATATAATCACAACCCGTATGTAATCCAATATCAATCAACAGTTTGCATGGCTCTTCTTTGTGTGTTAACACTTGGTAGAAAATATAATTTATGGGAGATTGTAAATCAATTAAAATATAAACAACATAAAAAATATGAAATGTTAAGTAAGAAAAAGGAAAGTACTCACAAAATTTGCAATCAACCTTTTATCATCTTGTCATCCCATCTCATGTGTTGAATGGGTTCCATTTTTTTTTTCTTTTTTGCAACATAAAATATATTGAAATTTAGTATTCCATGCAATAATTAAACTCTCTAATTAGACATAAAAAGATCAATGATTCTGTCATATGTTTGACACACATTTTTTTTTGGATATTTCCTCCTACGATTCAACTATTCTTGTTTCTTTGACCATCTCCTTATACATTTTTTTCAACATCCCTATTCATGTTTCGAATATCATCTCATTTGGCATATTTAATTTTCTTAATCTTCCTCTAAAACAAGAAAGACAATAAAAAATCGATTAATATTTATATGAAAGTAAATATAGCAAAACTATTAATTTGGTAATTTTTTGGACCAACACACACACATTTTCCAAGTTACAAATCTTGGGGAAAACCCCTAAGTACTTCCCTTCATTTCGAGGATGGTACACAGGGAAAACCTATAATATTTAGGGCACAATGCCGATTAACAACAGGGATCAAATCCATTACAACAATATACTCATTAAGAGTTCAACATGTCACTTGTGGGAATTGAACTTGGGTGGGGAGGATACAAATCATTCATCCCAACCACTTGAGTTAAATCCAATTCACACACACACACACACACACACACACACACACACACACACATACAAAGAGATATAGATAGAGGGAGAGACTAAAATGGTTATAATTTGTATTAAAATATGTCTGTGACCACATCATATAGCATGTCAATACAAAAAAATGGACTCGTCAAGATTCAAACTTTCAAGAATTCCAAAAGTTTCAAAATTGCTCCCTACAAACTAATATAATATTATTTTCTTAAAAGTATAAATAAAAATCCTACTAGTACAAATCCTAATGTCACGTCCCTACAAGATGCTTGCCAAAATCTTGCGATCATGCACCTATTAAGGGCGTGCGATACCATGACTGTTCTCACTTGGTTGTTTGCCAACACCTATGATACTTCGTCTGAACTATGCCTCTTCACCTAGAGCATACCCATACTCCATTCTAGGCTACGAGTGAGTCAAAATCTTACTCTAGTGTAACTCACTTGTATACTTAAATGATTTTTTAACAGATTAACACTTATTCATTTAATCATACATCCATGAACATGTGAAACAAAGAGAACACTTGTGAAACAAATAAGAGACACATAGATATAGTGTGGGTGACACAAGAAATTCCTAACACTCAACTAAATCTTCTTATTGTGAAACAATTAAAATATGAGAAGTACCAGTTTGGTTTACAACTTGGGTAGAGTCGCATGAATCACCTCACCTCATCAAGACACTCATACACAGATTCATCACACCAAGACTGATATATCGCAAAAAAATTCGTAACTCCTACGGTGCACCCCAAACATGCACCCACCACAGACTCATTGTCTCTTCTTTGTCGCAATACTTCACATAGAACCGTGGCTGTGTCTCATATCATCCCTCACCCAGACCTACGATAAGACTTCCCCAAACTCCAAAGTTTTCCTTCCTGCTACTAGAATCAATCCAAAGGTCACCTCAACTCTCTCCACAAAATAACCTCAAGGTAGCACAAGTCCTCCAATGTGGAGAGACTTGGCTCCTTGCGAGATATTTCCCCTCCTTGTTGAAATATGCCTTAGAACCTTGACTCTAATATTGATCTCTTCCTTATTCCTTCTTGGCTGTGCCTTGTTCTTTTATATGGACTCCAAATATCACCTTCATGAATCATCATGTCCTTTGGGCGTGTCGTTCCCCTTCATAGAACAACGTGCCCAAACGAATTGATGCACCCCTTCATGGACCCCACACGCCCAAATGAAACCATCCAGTCATCAACCTTCACATCCCTTGGGACTGGCATACCCCAAACTTGGGTGCACTCTTCATGTCGACATGCCCCAATCTCTTTGGTGTGCCTAGACTTGTGCTTCACCTCATTCTTGGGAAAGCCCCTTGGAGCATTTGCATGCCCAAGGAACTCACTTTCCCAACTAGTGTGACTCTTGGGTGCTGGAGCAACCCCAAATTTCATCTCCTTGAGGACTTGCGCGAGGTTTCCCACACCCTTCTAGTCGAGGACCTTACATACTCCCCCACCTCAGGTTGTTTTCATCCTCTGCAACATCCACAAAAACTACGATCTCCAAGTCTTCGTCTGAACTCATGCCCCCATCGCAACTAAGTCTCATGGAAACCCCAAGTTTCATGCCAACTAGAAAACCCAAAATTCTCTCTAAGTGGAAACCCCAAGTTTCCATAATTCATATAATCATCTGTAACACTTTGAAACCATCCAAACTACTCTCTACCCAAAGTTGTGTGTAACCAATCTGTCTGCTACATTGGAAAGACATCTCCTCCCCAACTCTGTCTGCAATGCTCAAGATGCCACTATCCCGCTGTGATGATCACACTCTATTATGTTGTTTCTCCTAGCTCAATCATTACTGCAGCCTCATGAAAAATGTCTAAGTGTTGAACTCATGTGATATTACTAATGCGGTCATACTTCAACCAAATTTTTCACGTCTCCACACACTGCATGCCTCAAGTCCTACATTGGTTGGGTAGCTAGTCCAACCGTCATGTCCAGTTCTTGAAATGTGCATTTCCATGGATGAACTTAGTTTTTTCTGTCCACATCTCTATCATTCCATCCAACTCCAAAGACTAAGGCAAGTGTTGACCCTTTCCTTACTATTTTTTCTCATCCAATATTTGTCAAGGAAATCCTCCACAATGTCTAAGTGTTGCAATTCAAACCTACTAGTGCATATGTACTTCGACCTCTTAGTCATGCTCTTGTGCACTAATTCTCCAAGTGTTGAAATATCACATTTTCTCCTTGATAATTCACAACATGCCCATATCTTGGTCACTTCCTTCTACAATTCGTCCCATCTGCACAACAACCTCATACCAAGGCAATATCTCCCCTCTCCTTGCTACACTATGAAGTCACCCCAAAACAAAGTTATTCACGACAACTTGACTCCACTTCCCACCTCATGGTGTAGTTAGTAAATATTCTATAATCACACATAATCTACATCACATCCAAGTCTTTGAAGAATTAAGGGAAATCACCGCGCATATGTTCTCCACACATCCAACCAACTATGGCCTTGCGACTCAACTTGCAATGAAGTCCACAAGTCAACTCACATTTCCTGAGGTTAGCCAACAACTGATGTTTTTTCAGATTCTCTAAAACCTACATGAGATATGAGATGTGCTCATCCTAGGTAGAGCTATAAACCAATGTATCAACCAAATACACTATAACAAATGAATCTAAATATGGGTGCAATACATCATTCATCAATCTCATAAATGTAGTTGGTGAATTACATAAACCAAATGGCATGACCGACCATTCATACAAACCTTTCCTTGTCTTGAAGGCAGTCTTCCAAGTGTCTTCTTCTTTGACACGTACCTGGTGGTATCCGGATTTGAGATCCGACTTTGTGAAGTAGTTTCCATGCTTCAACTGGTCTAACAAATCATTTATCCTGGACATAAGGTACCAATTCTTGAGTGTAATCTTGTTCAAATATTTGTAGTCGATACACATCTTTCAAGTCCCATCCTTATTGGGTACGATGATGATAAGTGACCCACAAGGTGAAGTGAATGGTTCAATCATTCCCTAATCCAACAACTACTTCTTCACTTCATCTGATTCCAAAACAAATTTTTTATACAACCCAATATTTTGTAATGGGGAGTTAGGCAATGACTGTATCTCATGATCCACTTCCCTCTTAGATGGTTTTCTTAATTGAAGATCTTAAAACACTCAAGTGTATGCCTATAACAACTCCTCCAACTATTGTTTCTACTTTTTAGTACATCCTTCCAAGTATGTGTTTACTCTTACCAACTCATCCCTCGATTGATTCTCTCGTAAGAAAAGAAAAACATACTTATTACTTAAACTAATCAACTTTTTTGCTTGGTTGGCCCTTACCAGTGGTATCTTTGATTTACCTTTATGCACATTGATGATGAAATAATTCTCATCCTTGATCAAACAATATTGGTTTTCTCTTTGCATGAAGATTGCATCCCTCATATATATGCAGGGGCTTCCAAACATTACACCGCACACATCAAGGATTACTACATCTAGCTCCACTTTATCAATAAAATACACACTTACCAAAAATGAGAGAAAAAGAAAAAAAGTACACACCATCCACACAGTTGAACACAAGATGTATCATGAGAAACCCAATATGGGAGAAAACCCAACTAGAAGGTGAGGCATATTCTCTACTCTCTTTTCTTCATCTATGGAAAGCAAGTACAAAGAAATATGGAGTTGTCTTTGACATTGTGAATTGAATGGATACTATAAAATCTCCTACCTCCTTTGTTATTCTCTTAAAATACCACATCTTGGATGCTCTACTCAACTATGGAACAAGTACAATACAAAAGAATGGAACCTCGTCTCCTCCTAACAACTCGGTATTTAACATATCTCGATCGTCGTCTAGGGTTAGGGTTTTGACTTTTTGACTTCTTCAAACCTCAATTAGTGATAAGGTTTGAACCTTCTATAATCTTCTTGAAATTCCACAGATGGCTATCCCCACATGTTTTGTGTAATAGGGGATGATGTGGCATCCACTCGTATCATGGTGGTCAACGTGGTAGGTCAACTTGCGAGAGGCATAAATTTCACATACGAACTCCAATTAAGGCGATTCTTTCATAATTGGAAAGATATCGATGTGTAGAATATGGAATCTTCCTCCATAGTAGGTTTGGACCCAAAACAAATTCCATTTGATGCCTCAAAATGGCCCCATAATATTTTAGATCGTTTTTTGAACCCTAATTTTCTAAATTGGGACATGCCGCTAAAATGGCTCTGCAAAATGATTCCTCCATTTTTTTTCCACCCATAAAGTACCTAGATAGATGAAAAATTATATAATGAACCCATCCAAATCAATGGACATTAGAATGATATAGTTGAAGAATGCAACACTGCTATAAATCTTGTAGGGTTTTATGGATTATGCAAGCTACCACATAATTGTGTCGTTAACTCTTTCTTGCAAATGAGTTATACAATTATAACAACATCATTTAAAGATGCAAAATCCAAAGAGGATATACCTATACTCTTAGCTATATTCCAACACTTATTTTGTTTTTAAATAAAATCTAGTTCAATACTTTGTTTTAAAACTACTTGAGAATATTTGATTCTCAAGCAGTTTGTATTAATTATTCTTCAATTAGTTTGTTAAGGACATATCAATATAAATAAAGACATATACCTCTTAAATGGAGATGAACAAATGAATACATTTTGATATTTTCAAAGAGGAATACAAATAAAACTTATGTTTGCACTACAATTTTTGGTTCGACGATTTATACATGTTTGCATGGTTGTTATAAGTTTATTGTTGTTGTAGCCAAACCCAATACCCTGCTCTATAGAGACATGGCCCAATCTAGCAGGGAATGTGTTGTGTATTTATATGTTGTCACTTTGATTTATTGTGTGTTTAAGTAATTTCTACAGGTCAATAATTTTCTTTCTCTCATTATTCTTAACATTTTCTTTTACACTTACCTAAATTGATTAACTTATAATTCCTATAGGAGTGTTCTTGTTTTAAAAATATTTTATATAGAGTGTGAATTAAGTTATGCATGAGATATTTATCGAGTAGGTGTGTGAATTTTGTAAGTAACAATAGAATATGAAAGTTGAGTTAGAAGTAACACTTAGTTAAGAACATGTTTTTTTTTCCTTTTGTTGATAAAATCATAATAGAAAAACAACAATAAAGTGATCTCTATAGACTGAATATATAGTGCAAGGCATCTCATAAAACCTCAGAATCTTGGATTGACAATTCAATGAACAATCAATTTAACTACTCTTGTTTTAATTAAGTGATGTCATTAAATAAACTGTCATAGTGGGCAAGGAAGATTTTATGTTTAAATGGGTGGGTTTATTCATATGATGGTCTCATTTTTTGTGAAGAGATTCACTGCTCTTCTTGGAGAACCACCATCCAATGGATAAGAATATTTCTCTTCCTTATGACCCAACCTTCCACACCCCCCCACCCAAAAGAAAAACCTAAAACCCTTAAAAAATAGTTGCAATAAAACCCGCAAAAATTTCATTGCAAGAAAAACCCTTCGGCGATAACTTTTATGGAAAATAAAGAGGGTTAAAAATCCCATCTTATAACTTTTTTTACATGCATAGATATGAATTTTAGTTTTTAAAGGATTGTTTATTTTATATTTAAATTTCCCTTCATGCCAAGCAAGGAAGATAATTAGGTTGATAGAAACAAAGTTGAAAGAGTGATACATACATGTTTTATTTCAAGTTACATTTATGTTGCGAATGTGTCATTTTATTACAAGGGTAAAATCATGAAGATGGGTAACACTTTTGCTTGTTTTATGAGAAAAAAAACTGTATTTTCACAAGTTCTAAAACTTACGGCATACA
>ML860566.1:8998-24712 GCA_009831015.1 Picea engelmannii
TTTGGCCTCAATTCTCTAGCCATTTGACCTAGCTACAAACTGTGCGATAACAGGCCCCAAGGTGCTAAGCCATTGTACTCCCAATATGACATTGGTGTCAAGTAGGTCCATCACATAAAAATCTTGGGCTAAGTCATATATGTTCAAGGTGAGGCTCAAGCCTGGAATGTATTTGTCACAACGCATAGTATTGCCTCCTGCTACCTCCACATGGAATCCTTCAAACTCAACTGTAGGAATATGTCTCCTTTTCACCAAGGCCGAATCTATGAAGTTGTGTGAAGCTCCCCCATCAATAAGGATAGAGACCTTTTAACCTTGAATCACTCCCCTCATCTTGAAGGTACTATAATTTGGGCAGTCCACTGATGGATGCAATGGTAATTTTCTTCTCTCTTGATGGGCCTATTATCCCCATTTTGTGGATAACTAAGGAGATGATGTCTCGAGGCCCTTAGGTTGCATATATTGAGTGCCAAGAGACTATATGACCAACAGTATTCTTTGCACATATGGAAAACCCACTCAACAACATAGATGGTCACACAGGTTTACAGATGGCGTCTACCACACCAGTTGGCTTCTGGAAGGCAATGGGCCTTGCTCCATGAGGTACAAGTCAGTATTACGGTGAACATCATTTTAATATTTAATTCATTTGATTATGATGTATCTTAGATTTCTCTAGATTTCATGATATGTGCTTGGACATTATGCCTCTTTCCCTGCTTCACCTTGGTGGTTGACATTGTGCCCTAGTAAGTGGTCTTTTTGGGGAATGGGTTTGCTACTGGGAACTCCCTTAATGAGCCATCGTACTGTTCCTAACCATACTTACCATTTTCCATCATTATTCCCCTCCATTTCCTTTTCTCTTGGGATTTTAGGGTGTATTGACCCAAGAAGGGGTTGTTCCTCATTCTATGGTAAAAAGGGTCTAAAGGCCTAGAGGGGTTGGTGTTGGGTAAAAGATAAAATCCTTATATAAACCTTCTAGATGCTTCGCCTAGGGATCACCCAAGAAAACAATGAAACGCTTATCTTTGAATAAAGGGGACCCACAATATAATAAAGAAATGCTTGAAAGGTTAGTTGAAGGATAGTAGGTTTCATCACGAGCCGACCTATCACATCCATGGATATCTAGTGGTATGACATTGTCATCATCTGGTCACCAAACCAGGGAAATGACTCTCAGTTGCATGGCTGAGAGAAAGGGGGTCTCATCACAAGCCAACCTTCTCATTTCCATTAGGTGTTTGTGGGTGACATTGCCACCACCTGTCACCACACGAAGGTAGTGACCTTCGATCTCTCCTTCTTCTACTATGAAACAAAATATAAAGAAAGAAAGATAAAAGGCAATTGATGGGCTTGGAAAAAGTGCATTGCGGACGAAGGTACCATGCACCCTCTACAAAGGCACCCATGAATGAGACACTACGACCCCTTGTATGTCATGAGCCTTATGCCCATTGAGTCTTGACCCCATCCACCTCATACACTTTACATGGATTAGAGAAGGACCTCTTGGAAGCTCTCCTTGACCTAGGGAAAGATCTACCCAATAGAACACCTCATCAACCCTCCCATATTTAAGCTTGACAAGTCGCATAGTGTCTTAGAGTTGTTAATTGTTTGATATAGTAATCTTTGATGCTCATGTTTAGATGGCTTATTTATTGATTGGATCCACTTATCATGATGTTATGACTTGAGATCCTTAGAGGGCGTGCTTATTTGTCTTTGCAGGACCTCGCTGGTGGACAGTTTTGGGAGAACAAGCCTAGCTTGGGATTCCATGGGGCTACAAGCCCACAGGTTGGATCCCAGGGCCTCGCATGCCAGGTGAGAGAGATCAGACTTGGACGACCATGATGACGACTTGGAAAACCTAGCCCACCCCCTACTTGCCAAACGATTTTCCCAAGAGGGGCAAAACGTTCCACTTTTGAGCTTGACGTAATGATCTTGGGGGCTAAGGCATGTGGTGAGGTGCCACTCTTTGACACATGGACGTTTTGATGGGAAGAGGGTCTTCACCATGATATGAGTGCCTAGATGCTTGACACATGGCCTTTGGAGGGCCTATCCATGCTTCTCCAAAACAAACAACTTCCTCAAAGTGGAAAAACGTCCCCTAAAGGGGTGACGTCCTCCTAAATTAGGGTTTAATTTGTGCAAAAAGTGAAATTTTAAGTGAATTGTTTAATATTACTTAAGGGGGCAAGATTAGGGTTGTTGACCGCTAATCTTGTGGTTTACTCCTTATTTTGTGGACAAACTATTGTAGCTACATTTAGTATAAATAGAGATCATAAGATCTCATTTTAAACATAACTCTCCCTCTTGTGAGAGGATTTGGTCTGAAATTTTCGCCCCCCTTAGCTCTTTTCATCTCTTGTGCACTTGTTTATGGTTATTCATTGGTGAATGGTTGATGTAATGTAATGTCCCCCACCTCTTGAGGAAGAGGTTTGGAAGACTTAGTGGTCTAGGTGTCCCCACAAGGCCATAGTCTCATACCGAGGGGAAAGGTCAACTAAACTAAGGTTATATTCTTAAGTTGACTTGATAAAAAGGTGAAAAATAAGTTAAAAGATAACTCAACAAAGAAATAAGAGAGTTGGAGTTGGAGTTAGGGTTAACTCTAGGAGTTAAGTTAACTCAACTGGAAAATAGAAGAAAAAAGTATAAATAGAAGGCTAGGGCACACTTCTTGAGCATTCTGGATTTTGGTAATTGTTTGTTATTGCTCTTGAGCATACAGTTTGAGGGTTTTGCTGTCACAAACCCTTGTGAGCAACTCAGTGGTGAAAGACCCACTCACCTTGTTCCAAGATTGGTCTCGGGGATGAAATACTCCACCCACACCATTCTACACTCACCATAGATCCACCCATCTATTCAAGAAGCAAACAGGGTCGTACTATTCAGGAATTTCCAGTAGGGGCGCACCATCATTTGAAGAAGAGATTGATCCAGCCAATCAGGAGAGCTTGGCGGTATTCCGACACTTGGGTTTTACTTGCAGGGTCTCAAATATCATTTTGGAGGTTTTCTTGAAGAGTTATCACCATTAGATCTTCAGCTACAGATTGGGACGGCCTTGAGGTAAAGAGGACGTCCTGTGATTCAATATTTCTCAGATCTAGGGAGCTATACCTAGAATCTGGATCTGAAACTTCTCCTACGGGGTTTCCATAGCCCGATCTATATTCCTAGAGAGTTTCAAAGCATTTGGAGGCCTACTTCATCAGGGCCGAGTTATCTAGGGTTCCAGGCATCCAGGAGGGCGCAGTTTCATTAGAGGATTCAACTTTTGGAGGAGTTAGCCTTAGCATTTTGGCCGGAGACTTCAGGAGGGGGATCTTATCACCCCGATCTATCATTTGGCAGAGTTTGGGCTCATTTGGAGTCTTCCTTCATCAGGGCCAATTTATTGAGGGTTTCATCCTTTTACTAGAGCGTGGCATCCCTCAGCCTGAGGAGTTTGGCATTCATACGACTCAGATCTATTTTGTATTGGTCTTCATTTCTTATCCAGCCTTTGGAGGCAACCTTGTATTAGCGGGAGCATTTTGTAGCAGCTCATATCTATTATCTATTGGAGCCATCTCAAGATTATTCCAGATCTTCTCTCTATATTGTATCTGGTTCATGCTTTCATAATAAAGGTCAGATCTTTGCTTGTGTTTTCCATATTTGAGTATTCTTGTGATATTTCATGTGTTGAGTAGATCTTGTATGAAAACCATTTACATAACTGAAACAAGCCCTAAGGCCGAAACATCAGTAGCAACCTGCACAACAGATAATCAACAACACAACAGTGGTAGTTAGTGGTTTCAAGCAAAAAATTGGCTTGGGATCATTACAGTGGTATTAGAGTTCTGATCCCCTCAAACTGTGAGGATTGGCGCATGCATCGGTACAGTGGTATATACATGGGCAGAAAGAAGAATTAGGCAAGTGAAACGAAGGCCAAAATGGAGGGGTCAGGTGAGGAAGAACCCCAGGGCTTCGCTTACTTGGCAAAAGAATTCAATAAATCCATAAACCAAACCGAAAGTAAATTGATCATTCACCTACAAGAGAACTATGACATAACATGCAGAGGACAAGCCGAAATTACGGAGACTTTGAAGAAGGTAGATGACAACCTAAGGAATGTGGACGAGAACCAGACTAGGATAACCGATCTATTACTACAAATAACTCATAAGGGGAAAGGGCCAGATATATATGGAAACAGAGAGACTAGTGGTTCACAGGGGGGAAACAGGTACAACCCGAAGAAGGCTGCCAGGTATAATCCTGAGCAGGTTTCCTATCATCAGTCAGAAGGGAGCCATGGAGGGGGCATCCCACATGGGCAGATGGGTTGCAGAGCTACTCCTAGACCATACTTACTGACGTTCACAGATGGACAGTCACAACAGGAACAGGTGGATGATTTTCTTCAGCAGATGGTTCAGTGTATCAGGGAGTACCATGAGCTAGATTTGGGAATTCAGAGACAGAGGTCCCTGGATCAATACTGCTAGCTTAAGTTCAGAAATAAACCTAAGGCAAATCATAGAAGCAATTACGAGATGGAACGAAGGATGGGGAAGATAGAAATCCCATACTTTGATGGTACGGCCAAGATGACAACACAGGCATGGGTACAGAAGTTGGATACTTATCTACAGCTCAACCCCATGAGGGAGATGGACGCTATCAAGTTTTCCACCACGCACTTGGATGGCAAGGCTCATGATTGGTGGTACCATGGATTGATCACCCTAGGCCACAATCAGATCATGGCATATGCAGACTTCACTCAGAGGCTTATTGACCATTTCGATCAGGGGGATCCAAAGCTGCCTTTCAGGGAGCTCACACAGCTCAGACAAACAGGTACATCGAAGGTATACATTGAAGAATTTCAGAGACTAGCAGTCATGGTGCAAGATGTCTCACAAATCAGACTTATGATGTTGTTTACTGAAGGGTTTATGGAACCTTTGAGGGGTTGGGTAAAGGCTTTCAAGCCCACCAACCTACAGGAAGCTATTTGGAGGACGAGGGACCTAGGGCCCGCAGCCAACCAAAACTTACCCCTAGACCACCTCCTAACATCGGAGGAAGAGACCAGAGACCTCCTATGAACCCAGGAGGACGTGACCCAAGGGGGTTTGACAGGGGTCGTGGCAGAATAGATGACAACACCAGGAGGGAACTGAGGAGGAAGCAACTCTGCTTCACATGCAAGGAACCATGGAACCCATCACACAAGTGCATGAGACGTGGCCAGGTACACTACATAGAGGTTACTTCAGACAATGAGGAGGAGGAAGATTATGGTCAAATATAGAATATAGAGGCCGAAACCACAAAGGCAGCAGAAGAGGAGATTCCAGAACAAGACAGTACGACTGAGGAGAAGGCCACCTTGGCATCTATCAATGGGGTGCCCAAATTCAACACCTTCAGGATGAGAGGGGTCTTGCAGGGGCAGAGAGTGTCCATATTGATTGATGGGGGAGCCTCTCACAACTTCATTGACGCAGCATTGTTGAAGAGGAGACATATACCCACAGTTGAATTTGAAGGGTTCAAGGTAGAAGTAGCAGGTGGTAGTACTATGCCCCGTGACAGAAACATTCCAGGTATGAAGCTCACCTTGGGAAGGCATGAGCTAGTTCAGGACGTCTATGTGATGGACCTTCTAGACACTAACATCATCCTAGGGGTACAGTGGCTCAGCACATTAGGGCCTATCACCACCAATTACAAGACCATGGAGATGTCCTTTGTAGAGGAAGGAGGACGAGGTGGGGGACATTACAAAAACACAGCTAGGTTAATGTTTTGAGGTACGTTGTAGGATCACTGGATTATGGATTGAACTATGTCATAGGTGATGGGGTCAGGTTGATTGGTTACACAGACTCAAACTGAGCAGGATGTGCAGTTGACAGGAAGAGCACTTCAGGGTGTTGTTTCGGGTTGGGATCAACATTTGTTTCCTGGTTCACTTGAAAACAGAGGTCAGTGGAACTGATTTCTGCTGAGGCGGAGTAAACAAAGGCTAGTCAGGCCAACAGAGAGGCTGGCCATTTGGCTTCACAAGTTGTTGTTTGGCCTATTTGGTCATGAGTTGAGGCCTACAGTTATTCACTACGATAATCAGAGTTGTATCAAACTTTCTGAGAATCCAGTGTTTCATGACAGGTCGAAACACATAGAGATCAGATACCACTTCATTCGAGATTGGGTTCCGAGAGGGGAAATTCAGCTTGAGATACTCTGATTGATGAGCAGATTACAGACATTCTCACGAAGTCCTTGCCAAGGGGAAAGCATGTTTACTTCAGAGACAAGATGGGAGTGGTGAAGAACGCTTTCCTTGGTAAGAGGGAGTGTTGAGTTTTGGGTACATTGGAAAGTGGTCCCCTTGAGTTATTGAGTGTCTAACTCAAAGGGGGAAAAAGTGACCCTCAACCCACTTTACTTTATGGTATAAAGTCAAAGTGACTTTATTAGCACTTAAGTTATAAAGTGACTTTATTAACATAACGTAACTTAGGAACTTAAGATAAAGGGGAGATTTAATCTCAACCTCTTGATCTTTGTTGGCCTAGATCTAATCTTGGGCATTGGTTTCCTAGGTTAGTCTAAGGATGAGGCTAAAGATAAGGATGAGGGAAAAAGGGCATTCGATTGTTCACTTGAGAGATTTGAGTGAAGGAAAAGAGGAGAGGAAGAGATTTCCAAGGAAAGAGGGGCACACCTTGAGAAGAGGATGCACAAGCTTGGGAGAGGAGCATTCATGGAGAAGGGCACACTATTGGTTGAGGGCGCACAAGCTTAGTGAAGGGGCACACCATTGGAGTGTGTGCTCAAGCTTGTAGAGGGGTGCTTCAAGAAAGAGGGTGCATCAATCCAAGGGAAAGGGCGCACCAAGTAAAGGGGGTGCATTCTTCAAGGAAGCAGGAAAAAGCAAGGAAATGGGTACACTTATCCAAGAGGGGTGCAAATCCCAAGGGAACTCCAAAGCCAAGCTCAAGTGGAGTTGGCTATTGACTCAAGTTCCTTTCTGTTATTTCCTTGTTGCTATATTTTCTTGAGATCTCCATAATAAAATTTCTCTTCTACTGGTTTTCCCCATGGTGGTTTTTACAGGGTCATGTTGACCAAAAATATCTGTGTATAAATTTGTGGTTTGCATATTTCCTTATCAGCATTAAAAGTGGAAAATATCTAGAGGGTATTTTCTGTTTTGAAGTTGTTTGAATGTGCTAATCTTGGACAACCAAAACTCCAAATTAAACCCTTCAAACAGCAGCTTCAAAAGAGCAGTGAGTCACTTCCTAAAAGGCAGATTTAGTGGGCAGATTTTTCAGATCTGGTGGCTGTCCTAAAACAGCAAGAAACAGACCTGTTCTTACCCTTGAAAACTGTGCCTAAACAGGTCAAAGACAGACCTGTTAGGCAGCCTTATAGGATCCTCAAAATTCTTCACCTATGGCCTATATTTCCTTGCAAGATTGGTTTTTCAGATGGCCTTTGTCCTATTTGTTAGTGCCTAGAGACAATTAGGCATATTTTTTGGGACGATAAGTTTGCTAAGTGGTGTTGGAGTTGGTTTGAGAATAAATACCCAAATCTTCTCTAGGCCAGGGTTTACTGTGGGAAACATTGTTTAGTGAAGGGCCAAACTTTTGTTCGTACTACCTTTTATGGGCTTTGGCATTGTTCGAGGATAGTGGTGCTTTTTGTTTTATGGAAATTGTGGTGTAAAATTGTGTTTGATCATGAGCCTTGCTCTTTAACTGCCTTCATTTCGGTATGGAAGGATGAGGTTCGTCATCAATTATTGGCAAAAGGAGTTTTGTTGACCAAAGATTCCCAATCTTTGGATCAGACTGAATACTTTGTTTTTATTTTTGCCTTAGTAGCTCTCAGAAAGAAGTTATGATGGTCATTGTATATGCTCTTCCTATTTTTGGTTTTCTAATCATAAATATTTTTCTGTAAATATAAGATGCATTTTTCAAAAAGAAAAAGAAAGTGTAAAACAACCAACTTCTATTAGAAACAAATTCCCATTTTATTAACCAACCAAATAGATACATTAACTGGGATATAATTCCAAATCCAATTAAAATTTGTCACTTAGAAATATGAAAAAAGAGTAAGTTAAGTAGTGTAATATTGTTGGAAGATTATTACACACTACATATGCAATTTATGATGCAAGACAACATGGAAATTGAAGCATTGATCAACAATGGCAATAGTGTCAATTTTCTAAACAACAAAAGAAAAAAATCCAATAATAATTTGTCACTCTTTTGAAATAAATAAAAATAAACAAGAAGTTTAATAGTGTAATATTGTTGGAAGATTATTAGACACTACATATGCAATTTACGATTTCAAGAAAAACATGGAAATTGAAAGCATTGACTGCCAATGACCATAGTGTCAATTTTCTAAACAAAAAAATCCCTACAAATATCTAAAGCCAAAGACAACCCCAAGAAGAGAAACATAAACGCCTCAAAAAGTGAACCAAGCTAGTACCTTAGGAAGTTGAATCACTTCATGCTTTGCATATTGTGCAAACTCCTCCACACCATCATATTTCAACCATCTATCCCTCATACCCCAAATTATGCTCGTTGGCACCTTCCAATCTTTCTTTGACAAAGTTGATCTCATTTCTACTATAGAATCCTGCATATTGTAAATTCAAAGATACGTGAATTTCAAAGTTAACAAATAATTTGCAAGCTATGATAAATTTAAAATTTCTAAATCATATAAAACTAATTATATAACCCAAGGACTCCATAATGGTTGATGGTTCAAATACTAGTTAATTACAAATACTTATGAACTCTCCCTGATGATGATTTAGCATTTAAAATAAGTCGAACAATTTAACAATTGTTGGAGGGACCTCTTAGACCTATATAAATGTCATCATTTATTGTAACAAGACAATAGACTAAGTGAGTAAATGGATATCTGAATATTGCCAGGCTAGGTATGGGCAAGGAATGAGTAACTCCACATTTGAATGATTTTCATTAACACGAGACATTCATAAATACAATGTGAGGTGACCTTTGGTTTCATCTTCCAAGAGGTCTGAAAGACTCTTCCAATTCACCTATGACTCTTTATATTTCTCCTAACTAATATTTGCAAAATACCATAATCACGAGGATCGGGTATCCAACATTCCCCCCCCTTCATCTGAAGGGGTGTTTGTGAGTCCAAGTATCATTCTAAATTTTTCTCTCCAAGCACTTTGGTGAAGATGTCTGCAATTTGATCATTTTTGGAACAATGTCTCAAGTGAATAGTCTTGGCCTCTACATGATATTGAATCAAATGGTACATTGTGTTGATGTTCTTAGTTCGATCATGGAATTTGGGATTCTTGGACAACTTGATTGCAGAAGTATTGTCAACTAGAAGAGGAGTAGAGCTCACATGTTTCTCCTACAAATATTCAAGTATTTTTCTGAGCCACACAATATCCTTTGTTGCTTCTTCAACTGCCACATATTCTGCCTTTGTTCTGGAATCTGTTGGAATTGACTATTTGTGTAATCCTGAGGAGGCAACTGTTGATCCAAGATTCATGAGATAGCCTGAAGTTGACACTCCATTTTCTCTATTCCCATCAAATTATGAATCAGAATATCTAATCAGGATGAAGTCATCCACCTTTGAATACTTGAGTCCAAAGTATTGAGTTTCCCTTCAAGTATTTTAGAACTCTTTTTTCTGCAGACCATTGTCCTTCACAAGGTTTTTGCATGAACCTCGAAAGAATCCCACAACAAAAGAAATATATGGTCTGGCGGTGGTAAGGTAGATAAGACTTCCCACAAGCTATTTGTACTTGGTTGCATCCTCAAATTAATTCACTTCTTTCAGTGTGAGCTTCAAATTCTATTCCATTGGAGTAGAGAGAGGGTTACACTCAGTCATGCCAAACTTACTCAACAATTCTCCAATGTGCTTCTTTTGGGAGATGAATATGTGCTTTGGATTTTGAGTTACTTCAATGGCCAAATAGTAGTGAAGATGTCCCAAATCTATCATCTCAAATCCTTTCTTCAACTCTTTCTTTATGGATGCAATACAATTTTCATTGTTTCCTGTTATCAACAGATCATCTACATACACTACAAGATATACAACCTTTTTTCCAACTTTATTGACAAACAGAGTTGCATCATCAAGATTAAAGTGCTTGAAATTCAATTTCAAAAGATGCTCAATTAGCTTTTCATACCAGGATTGTGGTGTTTGTTTCAGGACATATAAAGATTTGATGAGTTTACATACTTTATGTTCTTGTCCCTTCACAACAAAACCTTCTAGGTGAGACATGAAGACATTTTCTTTCAAGTCTCCATTCAAGAAAGAAGTCTTCACATTAATTTCATGAACTTTCCATCCATTATGTGCTGCCAAGGATAATAGAGTACAAATGGTAGCCCATTTTTCTATGGGGAAAAAACTCTCCTCATAATCAATACTGTCTTTATGTGCACATCCTTTTTCCACGAGCCTTTCTTTGTGATTGTCAAGTGAGCCATATGATTTGTACTTGTTCTGGAAGACCCACTTACATCCAATTGGTTTGATTCTAAATGGAGGGTTCACCAACATCCATGTCCCATTCTTGATGAGAGCATCATACTCCTTCTGCATGGATTTTTTCCACTCATCATGAGAAGTGGTTTCTTCAAAGGAATTTGGTTCAAAGTTAGTAGATAAATTCAAATCACAATCATGTGAAACATCCATATCATCTACATCACTTAAATATGTATTATCTACATCACCTTCATTTTTTCTTATAGAACTTTTGGTTCTTGTCTTTCCGACCTCATCAAGATTAACACTTTCAAGTGTCTTTATGAACCACTTTGGTGGACCTTTCTGAGATGGTCCTGGTTGCTCAGTTGATTGAGATGGTGTTGAATTCTCATCAAACTTCAACCTTTCAATCCTCTCAATCACATCATCCAAATGAACTTCAGGTTTTGATGAAGTGGGTGGAACTTCTTCATTAGGGGGAGATAGTGCTTCAAAAGGAGATTCCATAGATTGATCCAAGATAAGAATCCCCCCTTCAAGATGTGGAATCTCATCGAAGTTGTTTCTTTTCTCCTTAGGAATTAAGGCATAGCATGTGGAACCTGTTGCTGCCTTATACACACCTGGGAGACGTGGAAGAAATCTTCATACCACTCGGTGTGTCCTTGGGGACAAGTGAGAGTTAAGGTGTTGTCACCTAATTCTCAACTCCTCCGTCTAGGCCAACTCCTAGCGAAGCCAAGGGGGGTTAGTCTCTAACAAAAATACTATGGCTTGATCTAAGCTAAGTACAAAATATAAATCTAGGAGTTTATTACTTTCATTCAACAATCAACCATGAATTGAAATACACATAAACAAATTATTCATCCACGATATAACATCAACCATATACTTGCATAAAAGGATACTCAGGTACGTTTATTATATGCAAGTGACATTAAAATTTGCTTCAAAACAGATAACCAATATATAAAAGGAAGCCTGTGGCTTTGCTGAGTGTGAAAAATGAGACCAGTGCCTTAAAGTGAATCGTGGGCAATGTAGTTTGTGTGTTTTATTAAGGTAAATTGATGTTGAATTAGTGAAATGGCTTGGGCCTCCTTTGAGGTTATCTCTTTGTTTGGAAACTTGCGGAGAGCTTTACCGAAACCCAATGGTCTCACCAGTAAAACTCACTCAACGTGCTGGATGTCCAAAACAGGTGGGAAGCCAGGTCCCGAGAGGGCCTGCCTTACTTCGCAGGTCACTTCAAGGCATTTTATCGTGCATTAAGCTAACTACTTTAGAGATTTTCCTAATTAAACTATCAACCACTGACCAGCACAGCGTGTATGAAACTTACTTCCAGCAGATCGAGACTAGCTCACAACTGGAAGGGTTAGGAACCGCACTGTGAGATGAGGGGAATTTGTTTATTTTAAACAAGAAAATAAATGACTGAATTGAAATGTGAGACTAATTACTAATCCACATTGACCAGGCCTCTTGCAAGGAGCTGAGGGGATGGTTTATTTGCCAAATTGAAATTGAGGAAAATAAAGCTAATCTAGCAATTAGTGTTCTACTTTGCAAAAAGGGAAAAACTAATCTAAACTGATTTGCAGTGCTTTGTGATGGATTAAATGATTACTTTAGCTTACTTTAGTTATGAAAATCAAATCTAGGCTAAAATTTGTAAAAAATTGACACCACCACCGAAAACACCGTTCCCCCAGGGAGAATGAAAAGCGAGAGCTTGTAGTCCCACTGATTTTATTAAAGATCTTGCACGAGACTTTAAGGAAGTGACTTGTGACCATTCATTAGTGGGGTCACAAGTCTTTACAATGTTTTACAAATGTTTATTGAGTAATGGGGTGCTCCCGGGGGTCCCGGATGCTCCTAATCCACCCAAAACGGACATAAATTCCTCTTATCTGTTCGTCAACCTGCACAAAACAGCGAACAAACAACAACAAAAGATGCCCAAAAACACTTTGAAAGTGTCTTGGATTATTAGTAGGAAAGCCCCAAAATTTGACTAAGTAAAATTTACAAAAAATAGCGAAAAATGAACTAAGAAAGACAAGCTAAAGAGCTTGTCTCCTTAAGATCTTTTTCTGTTGTTTTAAAACAGCAATATAAGAGCACTCTAATTGCCAAATATGAACTTTAAAGATCTTTTAAAGAAAACAATTTTCAGCCTTTTAATATAGCAATTGAAACTAGCTAAAATGCTTAGAAAGCCTTGCCAAATCTACCCTTTTTGAGATATAAAGCTATAAGAAATTAGTAGATCCAGAAAAGTAATCATGCAAAGTAAATAGTGAACTTTAATAACAGATTTCTTCTTTGCATGAAAGTAACCAAGTAACCGTAAAACTTTTGAGAGAGTTTGAGAGAAGAGAAAGAGAGGACTTGAAGTGCTTGGATCCCTTGAGCAATGGAGTCACTTTGATGACTAGGCAAAGATGAGAAGGTTGTCCAACTCCTTGAAGAATGAAAGATGCAAGCAAGTTCCTTCACTTCTTCTAGATGAGATGATCCTGTCTAATTCACAAAACCCTTTGCAATGAACTTGTTAGATAAAGGTGTTACCTACACAAAAGACTCAAGATGGCACATTAGTTTTAGCATAAACGTCACATGCATATCAAGTCTTAAATGTAAATACCCAATAGAATTGAAATACAAGATATTAACATCTCTATCCAATTTGAATAACAATATTCCTATAGATTGGCCTGTTATCCCTGATTTTTAGGGATAACCAGGAGATCATGTCTCGAGGCCCACAGGTCCTAGACATGGTGTATCAAGAGCAGGATTGACCTAAGCATGGCCTTGGAGGGCCCATCCTTTTCCTCTTCCATCAAATTTATCTTGGCAGCAGCAACAACATCCATCACCATCGACTTGGTCTTGTATCAGACGAGGTTCTTGCTCCATGAGGTAATTGGTCCAGGTATCATGGTATGTGTCACTTTTGATCATTAAAACCTTTGAATATATGCATCTGATTCCTTTTATCTCTAACAATGCTTGGATCTTACATTAGGCCACTTGAGCATGCTCTGGGAGATTGACAGGGTATCCTAGCAAGCTTGTGCCCATAGGTCTGGGTTTTCCACTGGGGGATTTCTGAAAAGCCATCGTCTGCTCCCCTCATAGCACCACTATTTCATCTTATCTCCCGCTCACTTGTCCCATTCCCCTTGTCCCGACATTGGGTTGATCTGTTTGTAGGATTGCACCTTATCTCGTGGGAAGAAGGGGCTAAAGGCCTAGAAGGTAAAAGCAACTGGTAAAAGATAAAAGCCTAGAAATAAAACCTCGAGATGCTTCGCCCAGGGATCCCTGAGAAGGCAATAAAAAGTCTCTCAGTAAGAAACAAGAGGGACCCAAAAAACATAAACAAGACCTAGTCAAGAGGATAGGGGGTCTCATCATGAGCCAGTCTATTAGGTTCATGGGTACCTAACAGTATGACATTGCCACCATCTGGTTACCACGCCAAGGCAGTGACCTTTGGTTGCATGGCCAAGGGAAAGGGGGTCTCATCACGAGCCGACCTTATCATCTCTGTGAAAGTACTTGTGGGTAACACTGTCAGCTCTAGTCACCATGCCAAGGCAGTGTCCTCTGGTTAGCCTTTGAATAAAAAGAAAAAGAAGAAGAAAAATAAAAATAAAGAAAGAATAAAGGCAAGAACGAGCTTGGAAAAATTACATCCATGACACGTACAACTCACCTTCTACAAAGGCACCCACAAATAACATCATGCATCCCTGGCTCTCACTTCACCCACATGTTTGGACATCCCCTAGTCACATCACCTCACTTACATGGCTTGGATGAAACCTTTCTGGAAACTTCCCCTTTCTTGTGGATACTTGCCCAATGGGACGTCTTGTCTTTTTCTCCAGTCTTGTATTGTAGGTTTTTGTAATGTCTTTAAGCTATTGACTGATGTATTAGGGTCTTATGCATATGTTTGATAATATTGATGATGAAACGTGATTAACATTGTTATGATCCCGGTGACTGATGAGCCCATGGAGGGCGTAGCTTTTGATGTGCAGGATCATGCCCGACGGACAGGTACCATTTGGACCGGTACACATGGGGAGATGATCAGTTCGGACCTCCATGGGGCTGAAGAGCCCACCATATGGATGCTGAGACCCCATCAGGGGGCAGAGATAGGACAGTGGTTGATTAGGGTCTTGCACCGGAGAAGAAGAGGACGCTCCATTAGAGGCACTTTGGTGGAGCCCGACCTAGGGGGAATGACCCATTTTCAGTGGAACGTTGGCCTTGGAAGGCTCAGGACGCCTCCATCCTCACCATGACGTCATCCAGCTTCATGGACATTCATGGAGGCAGACTGGGCAGCAGTGGCATGTGTGGCATGTTGGAGAGGCCCCAAAAGGGCTAACGTTTTGCTCCTGGATGTCTCATCTTCCCTAAAAAGGGCTAACGCCTCCCTTGAAGGGGCTTTTACCTTTTTATTAGCTCAGTTAGGGTTTTGATTTGACAAATTAATGTAAAAAACAGTATTGTGGTCTTGTCGGCCATTTTTATGACCTAAAAGTTAATTAAGGTCATTGATACACTATATATTGAGGAGTTTTAGCCTCATTTTGACATAACACATCACTCACTCATTAGTGAGGTCTGATTTTTGTGCCCTACTTGGGTAATTTTGCTCGTTTAGTGAGGTGTGTTATCCCCGATATCTAGGGATAACTAGGAGATCATGTCTCGAGGCCCGCATGGTCCTAGACATGGAGTACCGAGAGCAGGAGCGACCTAAGCATGGTCCTGGAGGACCCATCTTTCTTCTCAGCCAGACTTGTCCTGCCAACAGTACCAGCCTCCATCACTACCGGCCTGGGCTTGCATCAGAAGAGGCTCTTGCTCCATGAGGTAATTGGTCCGAGGTATCATGGTATGTGTCACATTTGATTATTACAACCTTCTTATGTATGCATTAGATCTCTTTCATTTCAGATAACTGCTTGGATCTTACACTAATCCACTTGACCATTGTTGGGGTAATTGATGGGGTGGCTTAGCAAGTTGGTATTCATGGGTTTTGGTTAGCCACCAAAAGGG
>ML860568.1:912-24711 GCA_009831015.1 Picea engelmannii
AATTTATATATATATATATATATATATATATATATATATATATATATATATATATATATTAATAAAAAATAATAATATTTCTTTTAAAATTATAATTTAATCTAACATTAATTTTGAATGTTGTTTGTAATTATGGAAATAAACATTGTAAGGAATTACTTACAACATTATAAGACTATGTGAAAATCTACATACTTTAATTAATTTTTAATTTAAACATTTTTTCATTTTTCATTTTTATTTTTTATATTAATAAAAAAATGGGTTGTCCAAAGGTTCTAAGTTTTGGTATTTTTGGTCGGATTCCGACAATATAAATTTGGGAAAAATTGCAATTTTTTATTGTTTCAATTGCATTTCTTAATGCATAAATGGATTCAACATGCTGAAAATCCCTTCGAACACTCAGATTATACAGACTTAACCACTCAAATGTGCATATCCAACAATGTTTTTGTTGAATTTCGGATGAAATTAAACGAATAATATCCCGAAAAAAAAACCAAAACATAAAAAATTTAAACTAAAAAAATAATAATAATTTATTTAAAATTACAATTTAATCAAACATTAATGAAAAATGTCAAAAAAAAACTCTTTATTCATTATACACCTATCTTAAAATTTATCATTATATCTTTATTCATTATACATGATTTTAAATTTTATCATTATATAAGGATTTTGAATTTTATTTAAATTTAAATTTAAATTATCATTATATCTTTATTCATCATACAATGATTTTAAATTTTATGATTATATAAGGATTTTAAATTCTATTAAAATTTAAATTACACTATTTGTATGGTTCCCATTACTAAACCTCAATATTTATAGAGAGAAATTATAAAAAAAAATCAATAAAAATTACAAACCCACAAAACACAAGTATTTAACACAATATTAATTAATTAAATTACAAAACATAAATTCGGTTTCAGGTTGCCTCCAAACATTCATTTGCTTTGTGTTGTTATCATTGCCCTTGCCAACTAAGTAAAGTGAGTATTCAACAGTTAGAGGTCAATATCATCTTCATTGATTAAAAATAAAAACAAAAATATGAAATGTATGAATTTAGTAGGAACTCCTAAAA
Source organism: Picea engelmannii (assembly GCA_009831015.1). Lineage (NCBI taxonomy): Eukaryota > Viridiplantae > Streptophyta > Pinopsida > Pinales > Pinaceae > Picea > Picea engelmannii. The sequence continues at coordinate 2,012 of ML860568.1, forward strand.
TAAGGTCGGACTCCACAAAAACCATAAGACCGAAACTCCTAAAATAAATTTTGAGAATAAAATTTGAAGTGAACCTTAAAGTCACAGAAAAAGTAGTGCAAATTTTGTAGTTTAGGTTTTTTTTCTCAACGGAAAATTTTCTAGTGGAATGAGAGGGTGCAGCCTAAGAAAAATCAACCCAACCGTAACATCTTGGTCGATCATGAATATAAAACGTTCATCATTTCATTGCTTATCATTTCCGCGCTCTCCCTTTCCTGCAGTGTAGTGGTAACGTTGTGGTGTGGAGCGCTCCTAGTCATTTTTTGTTTTGTGTGATTATGAATGTGAATGTTTTGTGTGTTTGTTTGTATGTCTGTGGGTATCTATGTTGTGTAGTTCTTTGTGGTGGCTTGTTGTGTGTTAGCAGTGTGATGGGGGAGAGAGAACCAACATTCATACATTTGCAGGTGCATGTTTCGATGATTAAACGACGGGGTGAGTAATGAAATTCGTTTGTTTCGGTACGTCCTCATTAGATTCATTAAATTTTGTATGATATTATTGATGGGATGGATGGGATTTTGATTTCGATGATTAATTTCCTCATATGATTAATTTCCATATGCTTTGCATTTTTGTGTGTTATGTGTTTTTTTGAATTGATGGGTTTTATTGTACAAGATGATATGGGTTTTATTGAAATGATGGGTTTCGTGCGTTATGGGTTTTTATTGAATGAATGTTTAGATTAGCGGTGAATGGTACAAGAAGCCTGAATGCGTAGCCACCTTTACAGAAAAGCATAGAAGGTACATATCCCTCTCTATAAACATGTATTTATTTGCACTGTACGATGCTTTTGTTATCTTTGAACATGTGATGTGCTTGCATGAATGTGATAGATGTATGAATATGAATATGAATTCTAGTGGTGTTGGCCATATGAATGGGATGTGTCTTTGTTTTGTTGTGTGTTATTAGTGTAATGGGAGAGCAAGAGAGTTGGATAAGACCAACATTCATACATATTACAGGGGTCGGTGGCCACCCAAATCAAACATGTTTCGATGATCAGATTTGTTTGTTTCCTTACCTAGTCCTTTCGTCCGCGTTTTGTTGCATTCTGGGTTTTATTTGGAATGGTTGGTTTGATTTTATAGAGAATAAATGTTGGTAGCAGTGAATGTTACAAAGACAGTATAGCCATTTTATCATAAAGACACAAAAGGTACATCTCCATCTTTAATCTTTGTGATGTATGTACTTCAATGTTCCTGGAACACGTCCCTATTTCATAAGACATCTTGTACATAATATGATGATTTTTAAAATTTAAATATCTCTTAATATTTTTGTCAAAGTGTTTGGTTGGTCTGTGGTTTACAGAGTTGAGATGACGTGGTGGATTTAAGTGACTTGAGGTGAGGCTTGTAGACGCGTTTTTATTGTTGGTACACCCAGCGTTCCCTTAGCCTTCGCCTCTAGGCGGTATGTTCACTTCTGTGGAAGTAATAGAGATCATGGCAGAACCCTATTGTTGAGGTTTGGATAATAAACCCTTAGAATATATTTTTCTATAAATAGATCTTTGAAGAAATATGATATTTCTCTTTTCCATTTTTCAAGTTTTAAATTATTTTGATGCCTATCCACCCATTATTGAGATGTCGTGGTGGAGTTAAGTGACATGAGGTGAGTCTTGTAGAAGTGTTTTCATTGTAGGTACAACCAGCCTCCCCTTAGCCTTCGCCTGTAAGAAACTAAATATTCAAGTTTGTGGAAGTAACAAATATCTTGGCGAAGCTTATTACCCAAGTTTGGGTAATAAACCCTTAGAAGATATTTTTCTATAAATAGATCTTTGAAGAAATATGATATTTCTCTTTTCATTTTTAAAGTTTTAAATTATTTTGTTTCCCATCAACCCATTACTTCTACCTCAATTCCCCATCCCAATTATTAGGATATGAGATTGGGCAACCATTTATTAAAATGAATTTGATTCATCTTTTTAAACTATAAATTCCGGCTTTCAACTTTATTCAATTACAAAATGAATTAATCTGAATAAGGTCATTTATGTCTTATGTGAGTTGTATTTTTTGTTATATTTTTGTGTAAGTGAAGGAATTCATGGATGGACGCTCTACACCCGGTTTCATGGATGGATGCTCTACACACGTTTTTAGTAAGATTTATTTGTATGACAAGTTTTCATTCATGTAATTTTAGCTTCTAACAATAAACTATATATAAGTGTTGTGACTAATACCGGGTTTGGTTTGTTTGCAGGTTATGTAATTTTCTCTTATAACGATAATTCTATATAAGTTCTGTGACTGAGATTGGGTTTGGTTTGTTTGCAGGTTATGTAATTTTAGCTTATAATAACAATTATATATAAGTGATGTGACCGAGATTGGGTTTGGTTTGTTTGCAAGTTAAATAAATGAGATGGAATGGAGGAGAAAGAAAAACAATGAATATTATATCAATCTTTTCATATTATTTTATGTGGACTTTGCTTGTGTTATGTGGTTGTACAACCCTACATCTCATTGAACTCATGTAGGTAGGTGAGTACACATTTTTCCATTTTGTTTAAATGACCTAATCTAATTAGTGTGCTTCACATTATTGTTAATGAGATTTATATTAGACCCTGCATTAGCTAATTGGAGCATCTATAGAGTTTCCTTTCTTTAATAGTTTTGTTTTCTGCCAATGTCACCAGGTATTGAGAACAAATATACAATGGACCATGGCAACATTAACAAGATATGTGGACTCTCCATGCTTAGAGAGGTATGACTCTTCCTTTGTCAAATCCCTCCTCTCCATTCCTTATGTGGTTGTACAATCCTATGTCTCATTGAACTCATGCAGGTAGGGGATGCACACATTTTGCCTTTTTGTTTAAATGACCTAATCTAATTAGTGTGCTTCACAGTATTGTTAGTGAGATTTATATTAGACTATACATTCGCTGATTGGAGCATCGATAGGGTTGCCTTAATTTAATAATTATGTTTTATGCCAATGTGACTAGGTATTGAGAACAAATATACAATGGGCCAAGGAAACATTAAGAAGGCATATGTACTCTCCATGCTTAGAGAGTTAAGACTCTTCCTTTGTCAAATCCCTCCTCTCCATTCCTTTTTTCCCAGAACAAACTATAAACACTATATTGCTATTATAACCATGTTGTAGATTTCTTAACATATTACCACTATAGCCACGTTGTAGAATTATTTACTTTAAAAACTTGTTCATTTGATTATTTTATAGAGATCATCAAATTTTTTAACTCGTAAATTGAATTTGTGTTAATTACTTTAAAAATTTGTTTGTTGGATTAGTTTATAGAGATCATCAGATTTTTAAACTCGTAAATTTAATTTGTGCTAATGGCTATCACCGGGTATTGAGAAAAAATATACAATGGGCCATGGAAACATTAAGAAGGCATATGGATTCTCCATTCTTAGAGAGGTATGACTCTACCTTTGTCAAATCCCTCCTCTCCATTCCTTTTTTCCTAGAACAAACTATAAAATGCTATATTGCTATTATAACCATGTTGTAGATTTCTTAACATATTACCACTATATCCATGTTGTAGACTTCTTTACATTAAAAACTTGTTTGTTTGATTAGTTTATAGAGATCATCATATTTTTAAACTCATAAATTTAATTTGTGCTAATGGCTATTTTAGTTGTGTCACGATTGCACTCTATAGTTAATAGCAAATGCTTATCCTTTGTAGTTAATGCATGCACCCTTTGTAGACTTCTTCTGCATATTTGATCTTTTTTGTGGGTTTATGTGGTCATACATCATAGTTTTACAACAATTATTTTGTGCATTGTAGGAAAATACTCTATCTTGCAAAAAATAATAGTAATTAGACCTTTTACACTAATACTTAGCGTTACGTCAAATACTTGGGATCATGAATGGTAGTTAGATAATGTATTATTTAGTTCATGGCACACCTTTGATGTAGGTTCCTTCGAAACTTGACAGAGCTCAACACACTCTTGAAAATGACCTATAGTAGCCTCCTTCATTGAGATTCCCTCGCAATGCCCACCCATGAGACCTCATTGTGTGTTGCTCCCACACATATTCTTACATAGGATCTCATAGTGCACCTGCCATGGCCCTCCAAAAGCACATTTTGGGAGGAGACCTCTCTTCTTTGCTAGTTTTCATGGGGAAATTACTTTTGTTTTGCAAAATGAAATCAATGAACTTGTAGGAAACAAATAGTTGTTGAGCTCACTAGTTATAATGGGTTAAGGAATTGACTTTGTTTGTATTTTGTTTTGTGATCAGGAATGTGCTAGAATCACTCTACCTTTCCTTTTTTTTTTACTTCCATACATTAGCTTAAATAGTCTAAGTAAGGTTGAATGAGAGGAATCAGGTAAATACACCATTTATTTTCTTCTCTATGGCATATAAAAGACATATGAGGCGAGAAATAGAACCTCTTGAAACAAGAGTTAGATAAATAGACATGAGTGGTAGTCAACCAACCTTCTTTTCACCCATGCTTTGAGTTGATTTTACACCACACCTCTTGCAATGCATAGGCTCACTTAAAACTTTACATAGCCAAACACATAATCCTTCCTCAAGACTTTCCCTTGCTTTGGTTGCACCCATAGGAACTACTTATGTATTCCTCTCACACAATCACTAAAATAATGAGATCATTGCACACCCCTTTTAAGGACCTCCCGTTGAACCTTTTGGGACCAATGAAGCTTTACTTGGTGTACAATTGCTTGAGGATATGATTGCATGTCTTGATGGATGAACTTATTTCCCTTGATTTGGACTTGAGTTTAGTACAACATATATTCACTCTTTTCTATTTCAGGATGGTGGAAGGTGAGGAAACCCGTGACTTATCGCAGTGGCATGGGTTTCAAAGAACTCTCATGGTCATCTTGTTTCTAGTGCTCTCCTTGGTTGTTCAATGGGTTACTAACAACACAGTCGAAACTCTCATCCTTTTTCCTTTTGATGCATATTGTATGTCCCTTTTCCATAATGTAACCCTTCTATTAAATCTACCATGGACAAATTTTGGAGGCACTTGACAACTTCAACTTTAAACATATCGATAGTCAAAATTATTTCATCTTTTCTATTTGTTTTCTTTGCCATCATATGCTTGTTAGTTCAACATTGGTGGCATACCTAATTGATTACTTTCTTTAGATTTATCTATTTGTATGATTTTCTTTTCCTTATTGTTGGTCTTTGACATTTAGATTGCTCGCGAGAATCTTTTTGTTGCTTGGTTTAATTGTTGTTTACTTGTATGCTTATCTTATGATCATCTTACACGTTCTTAACGATGCCTTCACTATTTGTAGTATGTTGCTCCTATCGTGGGAGTTTACTATAGTACACAAATTCTACCCTTTTGGTGATATTTGGAGGTATCTCCAACCTTGCATAGTGGTATGTCCTTCCTTTCTTGTCTCTTTTGGAAACATCCATTGTCTAATTTAGATTATCGAACTTCTCCATTGTAGTTGTTTCTTGTTATCCCTTCTCTTATTAACACAATATTCAATTGAGTACCACTTTGACTTGGGACCTTCATCAAACCCACCATGCAGGACAAACCAATATTGTTGTCCTTAATTATTGTGGAAGCCCCTATATGCTTAAATAAGAGTTAAGGGAGCTCTAACTGGGTAGTTCATAAGGCACAATACTTGCTAAGGTTTTGCAAATGGGTAGCAAGCTAAGTGGGCTTGATTGTGGGAAAAACTCCACAGTTAAGCACACTTGAGCCAGAGGCGTCCTGGGATGGGTGACCACCTGGGAAGTCCTGGTTACCAGGTGCAAGCCCCGGAAGTGATGATTGGTGCTATGCGATTCATTTCGTTGGTTTCAATCTCATTTCTTCACCCCTGTGAGCATCACCCGATGCAATGAGTGCTAAGTGGACTATTCAAATCATGAGAATTATTGGTCAATTGCGACTAATACTCATGAATATGGGTCATATATTAATGACTTACACTACGCAGTTAATCCCAAAAATAATATCAAATATCTTGCACTGCGGAAGCCCCTATTTGTTTTAATGTGTTTTCCATATCCATTGAATGAAATTAATTTATTGATGGTCCCTTGCCTTGGCTTAGCCTTGGTCTTTTTGGGTGGGCTCACTCCTTGAAGGGGTCCATGTTCTTTTTTCTCATTTTGGGCATTTTGACACTTGATTTACTTAAATTTTTTCTTATATGTGATTTCTCCCTTCCATGGGTTTTTTTTCTCTTGTTTCAAGATGTGTGTGTGTTTCCTCTAAAATAGAGAGTTTACTTTTCTTGTTTTTCTAGGAACCATTTTGTGAGCCATATATTAGAGAGTGCCTTTTCCCAGGGATTTGTTTGTTGGCACATTTTCCTTGCCTTTTTTTCTATAAATTGGGAATGCTTCTCTTTAGTTTAGGGTTCCTTTTCCCTTGATCCTTCAACTCCTCTCAGGTGCCCTTGATGCTTCACCTACTATTCTACACAATTTTGTTGGCACATTTCCCTTCCCTCTTTTTTCTATAATTTTGGCATGATTATTTTTAATTTAGGGTTCCTTTTCCTTTGATCCATCAACTCCTCTCGGGTGCCCTTGATGCTTCACCTATGATTCCACACAATGTTTCTTTTAAAATATCCCTCCACCCACTCATTCCTTCCTCTCTTTGCCTAAATATTCCCATAACAAGTCTCACGCTAGTTCATCCTTTTGATGTCTTTCCATGGGTTCAACTATTTGTCAGTTGGATCTAGTACTCTTCCATCAGGGATGCCCCTTCTTACTCCCTTTTATTTTTCCTTTTGTGGGTTATTTCTCCTCCCCACCCTCCCCCTCTTTCCTTTCTAGGTTGCATCACCCTACCTTTTCACCAATGTGTCCCCCTTGTTTCCCAAGTAATCCTAAATTTCAATTGGGAACATTCTCGTATCTCTTCAATCCTCTATATCTCCTCTGTAGATTATAGAGTGACTTTTTCCTAGGGATTTGTTTGTTGGCCCATTTTCCTTTACTTTTTTTCTAGAAATTGGGCATGATTCTCTTTAGTTTAGGGCTCCTTTTCCCTTGATCCTTCAACTCCTCTTTGGTGCCTTTGATGCTTCACCTACTATTCTACACAGTTTTGTTGGCACATTTTCCTTGCCCCTTTTTTCTATAATTTTGGCATGACTCTTTTTAATTTAGGGTTCATTTTCCTTTGATCCTTCAACTCCTCTCAGGTGTCCTTGATGATTCACCTATGATTGCAGACAATATTTCTCTGAAAAGTTCCGTCCACCCACTCATTCCCTTCTCTCTTTGGATAAATTGTCCCATAACAAGTCTCAAGCTAGTTCATCCTTTTGATGTCTTTCCATGGGATCATTCAACTATTTGTTAGTTGGATCTAGTACTTTTCCATGGGGGGTGCACCTTCTTACTCCCTTTTAGTTTTCCTTTTGTGGGTGATTTCTCCTCCCCACCCTCCCCCTCTTTCCTTTCTAGGTTCCATCACCCTGCCTTTTCATCAATGTGTGCCCCTTGTCTCCCAACTAATCCTAAATTTCAATTGGTGAAAATTCTCGTATCTCTATCTCCTCTCTTGATTATGTATTGAATTCTATTGGTGTAATGTCCCCATTTTTGGATTCACTTATGTTACAGAGTGGGATACCCGCAAGAGTAGCCAATTGGGGGTGATAGTGAGCTCAACAGGTATTGAGGAGTTTTATGGGGTTTGACTCACATTATTCATAATATTTCATCATTAGGATCCATTCCGCACAACTCTTCCTTGGTTTTGTTGTATTTCGACGATTTTCGTAATTTTGAGTTATTATTGAGCATATTTTAATTAAATTCACTAAGGATGTCATTTTGGGCATAATATGTGAAGAAACAACTTGGTGTAATAGCTCATCAGAATCAGAAGGAAGATCACTACAAGATAAGATGATGAAAAGTGATTTTCAGTGGCTGGAGAAGCCATAAGGACAAATTAATCACTTTTTAGAGGAAAAAAAGGTGAATTAATTAATAAAGTGATTTTATGAAGGAATATTAAAAGCAAAGTAAAAGTCATTTGGAGAGAAAAGGTGAACAAGGGTATACAAGAGAGTTATGAATTTCTATTATGGAATTATGTTGAATGATATTTTGATGTCTGGCTTCTTAGCTAGAGGGTCCATGGTACTTGGGGGTTTTGAGGATTTTGACTGAATAAACCCTAGAGATCAACAAGAGAGTGAAATATTCTCCTGTTCTTGATCCAAGATTGGCCAAGGAGGTGAAATATTCCTCACTCACCATTCTACATTAGTTCAAAACTACTTCAGCCATCAATTTTGGCAAGGGGGCGCACCAATGAGGGTTTTCAGCAGGTTGGGGCGCACCAGTTGAGGAGAATAGGTTTGATTTACCTTAGGGAGGCTAGATATTTAGTAGATATTATTCATGGAATGGTTGATACCACCATAGAGTCTTTTTGCATCAGTGTATGAGGGTATTCTATATTCATTCTCTTATCTAGTGGGGACGTATTTCTCTTCAGGAGGGCGCACTGTTCATAGTAGATCTATTGATTTGGAGTGTGGGATCACTCCCAACAACTAGGAGATTCATCACAGGAGTTATCTATCACTCGATCTATAGTTTTGCAGTTGGTTTTAGTGATTTGGAGCCTAAAGAAGAGGAGGCCAAATTCTTAATTTGCTTCATCCAGAGAGAGCACATTTTGCTAGAAGAGACACCACTTACAACAATGGAAAGAGTTGGGTCTTGGAGATCTTTCGTATTCAACTTGGGAAGACTCTTGGTAGATCATATATTCTTCTTTCTATTGTACTTTGGAGGCATTATCATCCACACTCATTATTCTGCTATCTATGGTCTAGATCTGCTCTACTATTGTATGGAGGTTAGCTATCTTTGATAAATAAAATTAGATCTAAGGTATTTGTGGCTATTTCTTGTATTTCATCTTGTTGTGTATATATTGATGTCATGTTCCTATGATTTAAGTGTTGTAAAATTATACAAGAACCATCATAATAAACCCTATCACAACTTAAGAATACAAATCACTAAACTGTTTGACAAAATACCACAACTAGAAAACATAAAAACTTTAAATTTTCCAAGCAAAACCACTTGGGAACATTACAGTGGTATCAAAGCGAAGGTCCCTCCCAGCCCAAGGGTCTTCATGAAGGAGAAATGGATTTTTTAGAGGAGATTATATATTGTGATATGGAATATCAATCTCTTAGTGAGACATTCAGAGCTCAGGTAACATTCCAACAGTTTGTATCCATCAGAAATCCTAGGTGGAGTAAAGATGATATTGCATTATGGGCTAAGAAGATTGAAGAAGTCAATTATTGGAGAAGAAAAACAGAGGAAAGCAGAGCCAAAACAATCATGAAAGTAGATACATCACCACCAGCTAGTGGATTGAAGGGAGCATAGATTGAGTATACAACCATTAGGAGAAGGGAACTTTGCTACAGTTTCAAAGAGCCTTGGGAGCTAGACCACAGATGTAGGGGTAATGAGAGAGTGCATTACATTGAGGTGCACTACGACAATGATGAGGAGGATGTGTATGAGGATGCGGCCTTAGATGCCTCATTAGAGTAGTCCCATGACTTGCGTGCATCTGATGGACAGTTGGAGAGTCAGGATGATAGTGCATGTGCTTTAGTTTCTCAATCCGACAATGTTGAGGACTCAACACCTCACCATAGTAGTGATACTTGTGAGGATCCAGCCGTGGCAACACCTAGGCATGAGGAACATTAGAGATTGGTTTATTCACCTTTGGGTGTTGATATGAGGTCATGCGTGGGGGATAATGATCCTCCTATGGAGTTGAGCATGACACATTCCTTATCTTCCCAGTCACCTATGCTAGACATGACAAATGAGGATATCAATGGAATTCCAGATGTAGTAGAAGAGCCTTGTGTAGTGATTGAACATAAGCGAAATGAGGATCTGTAGGCCTAGGAGGAGAGGCATGAATTGGATCCAGATGAATATATACATACCTATCAGTATGGGGAGAGTGAGTCACCTCTTTTGGAGATTCCATTGATAGATCAGGTTGTGGAGACAAACAGATCGATGGGATACTTACTTCCAGGGCCGGTCTACAGTGACGAGGATGCTTTCCTTATTTGTCGAAATGACCATATCACATGTATGGACGCATCTGTATGGGATTTAGGTGCAGATGATATTAGTAGGGTGAGTGCACAGAAGGATACAACTGCACATATAGGATACAGGGCAGTTCGGATTGAGGTAGAAATATATGATGATGTACAATGGCATATAGGGGGATTCAATGACATAGTGGAAAGTGGACAGTACATTGCTTTATCTCTTGAGGAGTGTATTGATGAGGACATTAGTAGTGGGAGTCATGAGGTAACACCTCAGTAGGACAGATATCAAGAGTCACAACATTTGGTAGGACATCTAAGGGTCAGAGAGGACATGATCATGAAATCCATTCGACACATTGATGATACACATGCATTGGTAGCAGAGTATTGTTGGAGGTCCTATATGGCACATGATAGTTCATATGGGGAGATTTCCATTGATGACTTCCAGACACTTAGGGAGAGAGTGACTGTGATGAGGACCGACTACCAGTAGTTGTTGATGGATAAAGATTACCTTTTGGAGGTTGGAGAGATGTATCATAGGGCGTTGAAGAAGGAGACTGAGGTGGACCGACTCACTCATGAGTTGGTAAGCACACAAGAATTATTGAAAGGCACACAGACAATCCTTCAAGAATCAGAATCCAGACTAAAGGTGCTCCTTAAGGAGGGTAGTCAGGGATCCACTACATATATCTCAGCAGAGAGTCAGGTATATAATTCATCTACATCACTAGAGGATGTTGGTGGTTTGATAAAGGAGCACCACTTGATGGAGGAGAGTGATGGATACCTAGGACCATTGATGATTATGGAGAGATGTGACCATGAGACACTTCAGAATGTTCATGTGTCACAGGGACCACCATTCATCAGGACCTATGAGACAGTTGGTCCTACACATACACATGGGGATTCCAAAGCCAGGGGTAGATATGAGGACACGTACATTTGGGTTCCAAGATTAGTTGACATCCATGTAGAGGTTGACCCAACAATACACTCAGGATACATGATGATGCAGGAGGATACAGGAGCTTGCATGGGTATACAAGAGACATACTTGGTGGAGCATGGAGATTTATCTGGAGAGAGGTCCTCTCCCTTACAACAACACTTGAATCTGAGAGATTACCTTCCCAGTAGAATCAATCATTTGAGTGATGATAGGGGGAGTGTGATTGACCATCAGTATGTGGAGTCACCTATCGTTGTACATCATGGCATGAGATTGGTCTGGAGTCCAGGCGAGTATTCACCATGGGTATCGGTGGATGAGTTTTTGGTCAAGCCTTTGGGATTGACCAACGCATATGATACTTCCCATTCCTACATATAGTTGCAGGCATTTTTGTTAGCCTTCCCTGATACTTTCATTAACATTGGGGAAGATATCCAGTTGCATGGGACATGGAGAGTTATTAGACAGAGACCTCCTGATAGGGGATACTCCATTACATGTTGCAGGATAGGGGAGATTCACCCAAGACATTCAGATGAGGCCTTGGGCATGATGGAGAGTATATTCAGCCATGGGACAGAGGATATTTTATAGGTGGATATGGGTTTAGAGTCTCATCGGGATGAGGACGAGTAACATAGTAGGATCGATGCTTCTGATGAGGACTATGAGGTCAGTTGGAAGTATGTATGGTCGCAAGAGGCATCGACAGAGATCTTGAGGACCCATCGGGAGTTCAAAGAAATATTCTCCTAGGAGGATCTAGAGGATGATGTCAGGAGGCATATGGGAGCATGCTTGGTATGTTAGCATCACGAGACATGGCATGATTCCTTATCCACCCTTATTTCAGTGATGATTTGGGAGAGTATTCTAGCTTCTCTCGACCCTGGTGTACTAGATTTATATAGTAGGGATGACATCGTAGAGATATTTCCTGAGTATGGGATCCCGTAGTGTAATTTCCCCCACCTCCTGATAATAGGTTGTGAGAGACTTAGTAGTCTAGTTTTCCCCACTAGACTATAGTCTCAGGAGTCATGGGGACCAAGAAACCCAAAGTACCCATCGAAGCATAATGTTATAATTTAAAGGTGACTTTGGGAGAGAAAAGGTAAAGTAAGTGGAGGAAAAGACCACATGAGGAAAAACAAAGAGTTAACCTTAGGAGGTGGAAAACTAACTCAATGGAGAAATAGATCAGGGGTATAAAAGGAAAACGAGGGCACATCTCTCATTATTCTAGATTATTATTACTTTTGCATCTTAAGCTCTAGAGCCAAAGACGTTTTGAGGGTTTTGGGGATAACAAACCCTAGAGATCATCTTAGTGGTGAAATATCCCACCTATCCTGGTCCAAGCTTGATCATGGAGGTGCAATATTCCTCCCCCACCATTCTACAACATTATACAGGTTACTCAGTCAGTGAAGAGAGAAGGAATGCGCAGTTTCTGAGGTTTTCCAGCAGGAGGGCGCATTGGTTGAAGGAAATATTTTCGATATGGATAGAGGAAGGGGTTTTGGTGACCAAAACCTATTGGGATCTGATTGATAGGCCTTGGGAACCTTTCTTATGCCATTTTTTAGGAGTCTTCTTCAGTATATGATTTATCTGGAGCTTGGCACGATTTCTAGAGGAGGAGGGCGCACTGCATCAGAGAGATTCCTTCATTTGGGGTGTCATAACACCTCCATTCAGCTTGAGACTTTTCCCAAGGGTTTGTAATCTCCTGATCTACTATTCTACCAATTTTAGAGGGTTTTGGAGGCCTAGAGGAGGGAGGCCAAAATCTTGGTGATCTATAACTACAGAGAAGTGTGCAACTCAGCCAGGGAGAGGGTTTCCAGCTATCAGAGGGAAAGACATTAATCTTGTCCTTGTCTCAAGTTTATTGTGGTGCCTTTGGAGGCTATTCTCTTCAGTTTTGGAGCTTGTTGGAGTAGTTATTATTCCAGCTTGATTATTCTTCTTGTATTCTTCCAGATCTGCAGATCTATTATATCATGATCACCATATTATCTAAATAAAGGTCAGATCTGAAGTTGTTGGCTCTATATTGATATTCATTGCTTGTATCTTGTCATTTTCTTATGTTATATGCTCAAATCTATATATCCATGCTATAATATTCTAAGAATACACCTTCAATGCGCAACTTGATGAAGTAAACCTACATAACACATTGAAACAATAAAATAAATAGTTAAACAATCCTTGGTTCCAGGCAAAAATCAACTTCAGAACATTACAATGGTATCAAAGTGTTAAATCCTCCCATCTTGTGGGGATTAGTGCATGCAAAAGTTCAGTGGTATCTATATGGGAAGGCATAGAAGATAGACAGGTGAACCAGAGCAAGAAATGGAAGGTTCAGGTGAGGATACTGAGCCACAGGTTTTAGTAGGTATAGCAAAGGATCTGAAAAGATCCATAGACAATACACAATTTACACTTGAGAACCATATACAGGAGGCCCAAGAAACAATGCGCAAGGGACAAGTTGAAATGAAGGAGACCTTGGAAAAAATAAATGCTAACCAGGAAAAAATTGTGCAACTTCTAATGCAGATGACCCATGGTGGGAATGGCCAAAACATTTATGCAAACAAGGAAGCCAGTGGTTCTCGTGGGGTAACTAGACCTTATCATGAGCAGGATCTTCACTACCATACAGAGGGACGCAGTTTTGGAGGGGGGACTTCCAGGGGGCCAATGCACAATAGAGTTACCCCTAGATCCTATATTCTTACATTCTTAGATGGCCAACCATATGATACCACTTCAATGAAATAGAAGACAACTTTGAGGAATATGCCAGGGAATATGAAGAATTGAGTGTAGGACTCAAGAGACAAGTTACATTGGACCAATATTGTGGTATCAAGTTAAGGGGTAAACCCAAAAACTATCATAGGAACAACCATGAGTTGGAGCGCAAGGAAAGTAAGATGGAGATTCCATACTTTGATGGGTCTTCCAAGGTGACTGTGCAAGCTTGGGTGCAAAAGTTAGATACCTATTTACAGCTTAACCCCATGAGGGAGATGGATGCCATCAAGTTTTCCACCATTTACTTGGAGGGCAAAGATCATGACTGGTGGTATCATGGTTTGGATACCTTAGGTCATAACCAAATTACTGCTTACACATAATTCACTCATAGACTTATTGACAAGTTTGATTAGGGAGATCCAGAGCTACATTTCAGGGAGCTCACACAACTCAAGAAAACTGGGTCACCAAAGATTTATATAGAGGAGTTTCAGACGGTAGTTGTAATGGTGCCAAATGTGTCTCAAGCGAGACTAATGATTCTCTTTATTGAGGGGTTCATGGAACCCCTAAGGGGTTGGGTCAAGGATTTTAAGCCTTCCAAGTTACAGGAGGCCAATAGAGGACTAGGGACTTGATGGGATCTGCAACAAAAACTAAATTTTCCCCTAGACCACCCATAAACCAAGGGGGAAGAGATCAAAGGGGGGTTAACAGAGGAAAAGGCAGGATGGATGATCCTACTAGGAGGGAATTGAGGAGGAAGCAACTATGCTTCACATGCAAGGAACATTGGGATCTAGGGCACAAATGCATGGGTAAAGGAAAGGCTCATTATATTGAAGTGATTTCTGATGATGAGGAGGAAGAATATTTCGGCCACATCTAGAACATGTAAGAAAATCCACCTAGGTTGGACTCTATAGAGAATGAAGAAGAGGAAGAAGCAGGTTTCGGCCTTGCAGCAAACAAGAAGGTTACAATATCCTCCATCAGTGGGGTGCCTAAATTCAACACCTTCAGGAGTGCTTCAGGGACAAAAGGTTTCAGTACTCATTGATAGGGGAGCTTCACACAACTTCATTGATTCGGCCTTATTGAAAATAAGGCATATACCTACAGTTGAGTTTGAAGGATTTCATGTGGAGGTGGCAGGGGGGCGCACCATGCCTTGTGACAGGTATATTCCAGGAATGAAACTTACTTTGGGAAGGCATGACTTGGCACAAGATTTTTATGTGATGGACCTACTAGATACTAACATCATCTTGGGAGTTCAGTGGCTTAGTACATTGGGGCCTATTTCCACCAACTACAAAACCATGGAGATGTCCTTCATTGAAGAGAATGGAAAAGAGGTGATACTCAAAGGGATGAAAGGTAATACACCTAGAGTGGTGACAACAAAGTGCATGGAGGTCATTTTTAGGAGAGAAGATATTGTATATGCAACATAATGCAAAATATCATTTCAGGTGGATAAGAAGGGACATCCTCATTACTCTCAAGACATTCATAAAATCATTGACAGTTACATCAAGGTTTTTGAACCTATTCCTCCAGGAGAACCACTAGATAGGGGGTTTTAGCATATTATAGAATTGGAAGAAGGAGAAAAACCTATCATTACAACTCCTTATAGACACCCAAAAAAGTATAAGGACGAAATTGAAAAGGCTATCAAAGAACTCTTGGACATGGGCCACATTAGACCAAGTTCTAGTTCTTTTGCATCTTTAGTAGTATTGGTAAAGAAGAAAGATGGGACTATGTGCATGTGCATTGAGTACATGGCATTAAACAAAAAGACTATAAAGAACAGGTACCCCATCCCTATGATATATGAGCTATTGGATGAGCTTCATGGTTCTCTCTACTTCACCAAAATAGACTTGCGCTATGGCTATCATCAGATCAAATTGAGGGAGCAAGATGTGCCCAAAACAACCTTGAAATGTCATTATGGTCACTATGATTTTTTGGTTATTCCCTTTGGGCTAACTAATGCGCCATCCACCTTCCAATCTTGCATGAATCATGTCTTCAACAAGCAATTGAGGAAGTTCCTCTTAGTCTTCTCTGATGACTTGTTGTTTTATAGCAAAACTTGGGAGGATCATCTTCAACATGTAGATAAGATCTTGGGCATCATGGAGGGGCAATCTTTATATTCCTAAAAATTCCAAATGTGAATTTGGGATGACACAAGTTCTTTATTTGGGACATATCATTGGAGTGAAAGGAGTACAAGGGCACCAAGAAAAGGTACAATCCATACTTCATTGGCCAACACCCAAGACTCTTACTGAGTTGAAGGGTTTCCTTGGCATCTGTTGTTACTATAAGAGGTTTGTCAAAGGCTTCTCCCAACTTTGCGCACCCTTGACAGATTTGACCAGAAAAGGTGAATTTAAATGGAATCAAGAGGCTCAAATGACTTTTGACAAAATGAAGAAGGTAATGAGCACTTGTCCGACACTTTCTTTACCAGATTTCTCACAACCCTTCATATTGGAGTGTGATGTCTTAGGTGAGGGCGTTGGAGTAGTACTTATGCAGAATAGGCACCCCATTGCCTATGAGAGCCAAAAAATGAGGGGCTATGAAATGTTATACACCATTTATGATAAAGATATGCTAGCCATCATGCATGCATTGGATAAATTCAGACAATGCTTAGTTGGGGCCAAATTTGTTGCGAGGATAGATCACAATAGCCTTAAGTACTTTTTGGACCAAAATGACCTAAATGAAAGACAACAAAAATGGGTTAGCGATCCAAGCCTATGAATTTGACATTGAATTTGTAAAAGGGAAAAATAATGTGATGGTTGATGCTTTATCCAAAAGACCTTAAGTCTATGCCATTACAGATAATTCAGTTGATTAGAAGGCACATCTTTTGGTGGAATAATAAAAAAATAGGTTTTCTTTTGAATTCATGGAGGGGCAGGTACACGATGATAACTTCAAGATTGTGGATGACATCATATACCACAAGGGCCAAATCTTATTGGTTCCCGAGTCAACATTCAAAACATGAGTATTACAGGCATGTCATGATTCACCATTGGCAAGGCATCACGGGTTTGTCAAAACATACCGGCAGGTAAGGGAGAGATTCACATGGAAGGGCATGGAAGAGGATGTGATGCGCCATATCAAGGAATGCTCCACTTGTCAAGAGAACAAGGATGAACACACCCATCCAATATGTTTATTGCAACCACTCCCTATTCCAGAGCATAAATGGGAAAGTATATTGATGGATTTCATCACGACATTGCCCAAGGTCTAGGGCAAGGATTGCATCTTTGTGGTTGTGGATATATTAACCAAGTTTGCCCATTTCTTCACCATTGCCACAGATTACAATGCTTCACAGGTTGCATATTTGTTCTTCCGAGAGATCTTCAGGTTGCATGGTTTACCCAAAACCATAGTGAGTGATAGGGACAACAGGTTCATGAGCACCTTCTGGCAGGAGTTATCCAGGTTGATAGGTACGGCCTTAACCCCTAGTACTAGCTATCACCCTCAAACTGATGGCCAAACCGAGATAGTCAACAAGTGGGTTGAAGGCTACCTTCGAAATTATGTTTCATGGCAATAGAAGGCATGGGTTAAGTGGCTACATTTAGGTGAGTATTGTTACAACACCACCTACCACATGTCTATTGGTATGTCACCTTTCAAGGCCTTATACAACTATGATCCACTCACCTTTGTGGAGATTGTCTTCGATGACAATAGAGCTTCTATGGTACAGGATTGGATCTAGCAGAGTCAAGATATACTTAGAGAGATTAAAGACCACATGCAAAGGGTGCAAAATCAACAAAAGGTACAAGCAGATAAACACAGAGTGGAGCACACATTTGAGGTTGGTGACCTGGTATACTTAAGGCCCCAACCCTACAGACAAGCATCTATTAAGAGGAGTGGCGCAGAAAAGATCCAAAATCACTTATTTAGGCCATACAAGGTAAAAACATAGGTAGTTTCCATGGCATATGAGCTTGATCTACCCCTAGGAAGAAAGGTACACAATGTCTTTCATGTATCTTGTTTAAAAAGATCCATATGGAAACACATCATTCATATTGAGGTACTACCTCCCTTGGATGAGGAGGGACAATTGACATTGATACTAAAGGAAGTGTTAGAAGTAAGGGAGAAGAGGCTAAGGAAGAGGAACATTAGGGAATACTTGATGAAATGGAAGAACTTACCTATAGAAGATGCTACTTGGGAAAATGAACTGGTTCTTTAAAAGGCAGGATCATAATTTCTTTTGGGCAAGCAATTTCCAGTAGGGGAGACTGTAATGTCCCCCACCTCTTGATAAGAGGTTGTGAGAGACTTAGTAGTCTATTTGTCCCCATTAGACTATAGTCTCATGAGTCGTGGGGACTAAGAAATCCAAAGTACCCATCGAAGCACAATGTTATAATTTAAAGGTGACTTTGGGAGAGAAAAGGTAAAGTAAGTGGAGGAAAATACCACACGAGGAAAAGAAAAGAGTTAACCTTAGGAGGTGGTCAATTAACTCAACAAAGAAATAGATCAGGGGTATAAAAGGAAAAGGAGGGTGCATCTCTCATCATTCTGGATTATTATTACTTTTGCATCTTGAGATTTAGAGCCAAAGATGTTTTGAGGGTTTTTGGGATAACAAGCCCTAGATATCAGCTCGGTGGTGAAAGATCCCACCTATCCTAGTCCAACCTTGGTCATGGAGGTGAAATATTCATCCCCCACCATTCTACAATAGTATATAGGTTACTCGGTCAGTGAAGAGAGAAGGAATGCACTGTTTTTGAGGTTTTCTAGCAGGAGGGCGGATTGGTTGAAGGAAAGATATTCGATCTGGAGAGAGGAAGGGGTTTTGGTGACCAAAACCTATTGGGATCTGATTGATAGGCCTTGAGCACCTTGCTTATGCCATTTTTTTATGATTTTTCCTCAATATAAGATTTATCTGGAGCTTAGCACAATTTCTAGAGGAGGAGGGCGCATTGCATCAGAGAGATTCCTTCATTTGGGGTGTCATAACACCTCCATTCAGCTTGAGACTTTACCCATGGGTTTGTAATCCCTCGATATACTATTCTACCAATTTTGGAGGGTTTTAGAGGTCTAGAGGAGGGAGGCTAAAATATTGGTGATCTACAACCACAGAGAAGTGGGAAACTCAACCAGGGAGAGGGTTTCCAACTATCAAAGGGAAATAAATTAATCTTGTCCCTTTCTCCAGTTTATTGTGGTGCCTTTGGAGGCTATACTCTTGAGTTTTGGATCTTGTTGGAGCAATTATTATTCTAGCTTGCTTATTCTTCTTGTATTATTCCATATTTGCAGATCTATTGTATCAGGATCACCATATTATCTAAATAAAGGTCGGAATTGAAGTTGTTGGCTCTATATTGGTATTCATTGCTTGTATCTTGTCATTTTATTTTGTTATATGCTTAGATCTATATCTCCATGCTATAATAGTCTAAGAATACACCTTTAATGCGCAACTTGATGAAGTAAACCTACATAACACATTGAAACAATAAAATAAATAGTTAAACAATCCTTGGTTCCGGGAAAAAATTAGCTTGGGAACATTACACGTAGGCAGTAGTGGGGGTTGGCAGGGATGTTGAGTTTAGTTCTCATGGACAGGACAACATATCTATCAGTACGCTTTGGCTGGAGGTTTACAGTTCAACAGGCATCGAGATATGTGGTATGGAACTATCATAGTTATTTGATGCAAGGTTTGGTGCTCTTCTAGCGCATATGGGAGTTTCAGGGACGTTCATGATTGGTTTCTTCCATTGTTGGGGGAATTTGAGAGCAGATGGAGATGAGGATGTTATGTGGCAGGATGGATCTCCTTGGTTGAGGATCAAGTACATGAGTAGATAATCTTCTTGGATAGCAGGGGATCTGGATACTACCAGAGGTGGTATTTTAGAGACTAGTTTTGTTGAGAGATTCCTTGAGGGATGGATATTGTATTTACTTGCTCTATTGGTTGGGGATAGTCAGGAGATTCTTTACGTTGACATATTACATGACTATACTATACAGGGAGCTGCATTCCACATCTTGATTTGGGATCCATGGATTAGAGTGTTTGGTAGTCCAGTGGTTGATGGATTTGATATATAATTTTTATATATCTTTATAAAACCTTATAAAAATTTGACCATACAACACAAACTAATTGAAAATCAAAATTATTTGACTTCAAAGTAATTACAATATACTTTTTCGTACAACACAAACTAATTGAAAATCAAAATTATTTGACCTCAAAGTAATTACAATATAGTTTTCCATTCAATAAGTATAATAAAAATCCACATATTAATTTAAAGCTTTAAATATATTCTAATAAAGTGTATGGAAAATTGCAACCAATCTCTAAAAGAATTTAATGTAGTCATATCAAGTGTAAGGTGCAATGTGGAGAATAGTAAGCCAACCACTGAAAGAAAAAGCATGTACATTTAATTAACATGGATAATCATCCAATTGTTATATTAGAAACCCACCCATCACTTGTATGTCTTAAACCAATCAATCATCTTACAATGTTTTTAATTTTTATTTTATCTTTGATTGTGATTTTCTTTATTTTCTTATTTTTCTTTTTCAAACCATAAAACCATTTCATAATAGGACTTTGTTTAGTAGAGTTTCTATACCAAAAATGTGATGCCACATATTACAAAAATTTAATTAACAAACAAACTATAATACACATCAAAAAAAGTTTTAAAATGAGATATTATAATGATGCATAATTTTGATGGGAAGTCACTACATGCTTCAAGAGCATTTAATTTTTTGTATGTTGGGGTGTGCATTGTCAGATCTAAAATAACTTTAGATCTGATGTTGCACACCCCGATATACAACACATTAAATGCTCTGTAGCCGAGTGCTTAATGCTTGTAAAAAAATATGAGCAATTGTATGTGGGCATGCATCATTGGAAAACATAATGATGTACTGCAATGATGGGACACTAGTACATACTATCAATTATGGTAGGAATAAGGTACATTAATATGAAATGATGGTAGGTATAAGGCAAAATTCAGACTTAAATGACATCACATTGGCTTAGTGACACTCATTGGTGTTCACAATTTGACAACTAGTGAGTTAGCAATGATTCCACTAGCAACAGGGAAGTTGACATGATTAAAACTATGTCACGAGACACTAAGAGTACTCGAGCAAAGCCTTTTGGCTTAAGTGATCAAGGAACATGCGATAAGGGGGTTGCAACATAGTTAGTTTGGCATGCACATTGGGCAATGGGGATATTGTTGAGCATCCATAAGCTGAAAGCCTAACATGGTTGTTACACTACACACATGGTTTGAAAATTTGGTGTGGTTACTTTGGTTCATTTATGTGATGGAAGCCAGGGACGATTATGCTCATGCACATTAGAAGCTCCATGTAGTTACTTTGGCACACACATAATTGAAGCTTCGTGCACTTCTTAGATAAAAATATGGAAGTTGCACACATCAAAAGTAGAGAAAATAAAAATGAAAGATCACATGTGCACTCAAAACTTGACATAGTTACATTATCATGTAAAAGAGTTAGTGAGAAGCACTAGTTGCAAAAGAATATTATTGCATGAACCAACTCTTAATGATAACATCTTTTAACAATTACAAAAAGAGCAAAAATACATGTTGTCATTTCTCTTCTATCAACTAGAATATTTGGGTGAGTTCCTAGCAAGATTACATCCACCAATCATCACATCTTGTATTAATTCTAACAATAACAATAGTAAATATAAGTACTAATGGAAAAGTTTGGTTTTCTAAGAAATGAGTAATGTAATTAATAATGAGAATGAGACATGTAATTAAATATACTCGATAAAAGTTAGTGGCTAAGGTGATGAAAGTCATCCGCATATGCAACTAATGAAGATACGAAACATTAAATACTTGATGGACAAACATGAGGGGCTAATGTACTAAGGAAAAAGTTGATTACCAAACATGACGAGGGGGTTGTGTAGGATGTCATGAGGAATTAGCAAAGTCAAGTGGGCTAATCATTACATTATATAAAGTAAGACTTCATTGAACAAATAATCGAAGTAAAGACTTCATTGAACAAATAATAGTTGTAGGAAGATTGTTACAAGCAACCAATAACAATGAAGAATAGTATAATACTCTTGACTCGTGCAAGTAATTATTAAATAACCTAATAACCCTCAAACATATGACATTTTTGATCGAACCATTCAATGTCACTAAGGTCATTGTATTGCAACTAAGAGAATCACATATGCGAAGTTAGCAGGAAATGGGATGCGAAGTTAGTAGGAAATCACTAAGGGTATGTGCTATTTTCCTAAAATAAAATTTGACGTGTTGAACTTTAAAATCTCACAAAAAGCAGTGCAATTTTGCCGTTTAGGTTGCTTTTCTCAAAGGAATCAGAGGGCGTGGCTTAAAAAAAATCAAATCAACCCAACCGTTACAGCCTGCTCGATCATGGATATAAAACGTTCATCATTTCACTGCTTTATCATTTCTGCTCTCTCCCTCTCCCGCAGTGTAGTGGTAACGTTGTGGTGTGGAGCGCTCCTGGTCGTTTTTTGTTCTGGGTGAATATGAATGTAAATGTTTTGTGTGTTTGTCTGTATGTCTGTGGGTCTCTGTGCTGTGTGGTTATCTGTGGTGGCTTCTTGTGTGTTAGTCGTGTGATGGGGGAGAGAGCAC
>ML860569.1:0-18297 GCA_009831015.1 Picea engelmannii
CATATCAGTGAGGGTTTGATGTCTAGTCCATGTGAGGGTTTATTACACATGATTATGATTGTATGCACATATATGGAACGTCACTAGAGAGACATAGATGCACATGGTTTGAATGATAGTATTGTGAGATTGAGTATGAGATCTATGTTATCAGATATGATCTATTGAGGGATATTCTTGGTACATGTTTGGTGCATGGTTAGAGGAACTTTCTAGTAGTATTGTTGACACATGGTATATGGATGATGTGGCATAGATACCTTGGTATATTATTAAAATTACATCTTGATCTTGGTGATGTTTATGAGGTATTGTGATGTGCATAGTTGATACACTTGTGATGGTATAGGTTGTGTGAGTGATTGATGTACATGGTTGATAGTACAGGTTGATTGGTACAGGTTAGGACAAGTTGCAGGTTGATGTGACAGAGATAGAAAAGGGTGTAAGTTTTAGAAAGGTGAAAACCTTATCTTTTTTAAGGTGTACACATGTTGTAGTATAGACAGGACACGTACATACACAGGTTGCAGTATAGACAGGTCACGTACATACATGAGTTGTAGCATACACATGTCACGTACTTATTGGTATTTGTTGGTATATGGTAATTACATGTACAAGTTGATTACAGGTTATTGGTACAAGTTGGTTACAGGTTGTTGGCACAGATTGGTACAGGTTTATAGTGGTATATCTCACAATGACAGTGTGGCAGGGGTTTCATCATTTATTTGGCATTTATATTTCAGAGTGGCAAGACAGGGCAAGGAAAGGGGGTTGTAGCCTCCTTCCGGTTGGTGCCGAAGAATCAGGGAATTGGAGCTTCCTTTGGATTGGAGCTTGATAACTAGGTGGTTGTATCCACCTTCCGGTTGTAGCCAGAGAACATAGGGGGTTGTAGCCTCCTTCTGGTTGTAGTTAGAGAATTATAAGTCGGTGCTTCATTGAATGTAATTATTAAAGACATATAAGAAAATCATTCTGTGGTTTTCTCCTGCATTGGGTTTCCACATAAAATATTGGTGTACTGTGCATTGTGTGTATTTGTATATTATTGTTTATTATGCATTGATGGATGCTAATGTTATATGATGCAATAACATATTAATGATGAATGATTAACATTGTTGAATAAGTTAAAGGAATATAAATTGTGGTTAAGAGTGTATAAATTTATCATTATTGATTCACCCCCACTCTTAGTAATCCAACAATAACCACCAATAGTTTCAATAGAAACAAAGAAAGTAGCACAACATGAAGAGACAATTGTTTCATCAATTTATATTCATGGAGGACTGATCCTTGCTTCCTTGCATCCTGGACATTACCAGGTAACCTTGATTATATTTTTTTGGTCATTTCCTACAATAGAAAAATGAAAATAGTTGGCAAAAATTGTTGGAAATAGAGACCATAGATTTTTAACACCGCCATTTTCCTTTAAGAAGGCTCCTACTAATATTCATTATCTTGTTGATAAAAACATCTTTTACAATAAAATTCAAGGGAAATTTAGGTATGGTATTGGCATTTGGATTTTGGCATAGTGAATAAATTTGATCACAAACAAAAAAATCACAGGAAAATAAGTTGTTAATTTGTTGTTATAGAGAAACCATGGGAAAATAATTTTGGGAATTGAGAACAATGAAGAGGCATACACAAATTCAATGATCTATTTCCCTTTACAACACACTAAGAGAATGAATCTGAGAAGCAAGCATTGGACGACTAGCAAGGTAATTTACCACTTTTTTAGTTTTTTAAACTTGTAGGTGAACACTTCTTCTAGTAATTCCTCTGCTATGTAATTTCAATTGAAATACATCCAACAATATGAGTGTTTTGCATAGTCTGACAATATTTAACAAGATTCGACAGTATCTTATGTGTTTTTCATAGTCTAACAAGATTTGATATGCTTTGATAGGCTCCATGGTATTTCATTGGTGGTAACTCAACTTGATCTCAATCCACCCGTTCTCCATCATAAGTTTGTCAGGATCAAAGGAAATAACAAATAGGAAAGCCGCAAGAATGTCTACAAAGATATGAGGAAATGGACATTGCTTGCTAGGAAGAAATAGACGTTGATCTTCCATGCAATCTATAGTTGGACAATGCTCAACTACACAATGCTCATATACCACCTTTGGAAATTGTAACCTAACATTAATTGGAATTACTTAGGATATAGTAAACAAAATTCATAAACATTAAATTTCTATAAACTAATACTAACAACAAAGCTAGCATTAATACACTTCAAATGATGTACATCGTAATGCAGTCCTGATTTGATAAGTTTCAAACCAAATATTTCACCATTTCCTTGATATGATGTTAAATAAGGCCTCAAACTAAAAACTTAGGCCTACAAATAAAATGTTATTTGGAAAATCATATGACTCTATCAAAACTTTGGTTAAAATGGTGGGTATGCGTGCAACGACTAGTAGAAGAATGAAAAAATGGTTACTAATAGTCCTCGTAGCCCAAAGGGAAGGGGCTAATAAGATAAATATAAATAAATAACTTCTAATAAAAGAAGAAAATTAATTTAGAATTCCATTTTCATAACTAGGGCCTTCGGCTCATTGTGTAAAATAACGGTGATGTCCTTGGTTCATGATAAATTTCCTTTCATAATATTGACATGTTGACATTGCTTATGAATTCTAAATTGCATCTCAATAGAGAAGTTGTACTTAGTCATTTTTATTATGTTATAGAGTTTATTGTCATTATCTACGAAAGAATTTAATTGTCATAGAATTTATGTTAAATTTAATTTCATTCATCTTTTTTTCTATAATCATCAAGACTTATTTTTAATTATTATTGTAAAAGTTCCAAATTCAAGATGGTTGTTAGATTTATCTTTAAATTAGTAACTCGATATTGTCATATGATTTTTAATTATCACAATATATGAATGATAACCTAAAAAAAATTAGAATTTGCTTGTATTGTTAATATCATTTGCATCAACATACACACACTATATGTATCAATGAACATAACATTCTCAAGGATATCCTTTCATATCAGTTTGAGTGCAAGATTCACATACCCATAGTGGAATCCTAGGAAATCAATATAATTAAGGATTGGATAGTGATTGAGTGATAAGGAGACCATTCCCTCATGGATAAGTCGGTTTGGGGACATAAGGCTCTAAGTGAAGGTTTCCATTATTCATGAATTCTATCATTTGGTTGTAATCATGTGAGCTATAAAAGGAGATAAGGTTTATGTCATTCTACATCAAGTGTAAAACAAGTGAGCCAATATAGAGACTAAATCAACATTGCTAGAAATTAAAAAAACTCTAGGTAAAGTGCATCTACTGGTGTTGTGTGATTAATGGGTTCTAACTTATTTACCTCTTGACATCTACGTTAAACAAATCAAATGCATTTAAAATAAAATGATATAGATAATAACTTAATATATGTTCCCTACTTTAATTGCATTTTCATTAATTGGTGTATGATTTAGATTAACCCTGACCCTTTGTAACTTACCTAACTACTTTAATGAAGCTTCTATGAAAGACCTTTCCCCTTTAAACACGACCCAAGGTAAAATTAATCCAATTCCTTCTCCTTTAATCCTAGCCATGTGCATTTGCGTCTACCTTGTTATTGCATGTATTTACCAACCCAATAGACTTTGCCTATATGTCTTTCATTAGTAATTCAACCTTTTGTTTTCATGAAACATGAGATCCTCAATTAATGTATAATGGATAATGAATTATTTGTAACAATTAAATGATATTAAGTTGATGAATTCATGTAATATCGATAATCTGAGCAGATTAATGACAATTTGATTAAGTGGGGTGATGATAACATGGGATGTTAATTCAATTATTGTATTCAATAAAGGGTTGGTGCTATGAGACATTTATCTTATTGTTTGAGTAGTACAATGATGTCATGGACAATTGATTGACCAATGATAATGTGGGAATTTATTGACGACAAATTGAATTGATGATGTTATTGATATCAATTCATACGACCATAATAATCATATGATATGAAGAATATGATATCAATTCATACGACCATTACACATCATCGCTAATCAAATATTTTGATTAGCGATGATGTGTATTGGTGTCAATGGTGTGATTATATTTGATGATAACCATGAATTGTGCTTAATTATGATTGTTAATATTGAAGATTTGACTAACAAGGAGTTTCAATCCAATGACATTATTAATTATTGTAATTTATTGATTAATGGCAATCCTAAGAAAATGACATGACATGAAAGATATTACCTCGAGGATACTAATAGGTTGTTGATATCACTAGTGTATGAGTGATTCGAAGATCAGTGATGATAATTGAGATGAATTTTAATGGTTTATGCATGATGTTGATGAATGGTGTGTGATGTCGTGATTGTATTGGAGTTTCATGCTTAATAATGGTATAAGTAGATTGCTAATGATTTGATGGAATTAACTATGTTGATAATGAATTAATGATACGAAAGTTGATTAAATAAATGGTGACATGTGGATATTCATGATGTTGATGGTGTAAACTTGATGATTCTACTGATGTTATTAATAATGTCGATGGTATTGGTTGACTTGATGTTTGATTTGATAATGATATTGTTCAATATTTAATGTGTTTGGTTCGATGTTGGATTTGATAAGTTCAACAACGACATCATAACTAATAAAAATGATTTGATGATGTGAATGACAACAATGCCATTATTTGGGTGATAGTGCCTAATTTAATGACCTTGATGGTTCATTGATGATTTCATGCTTGTGGCATTAAAGATACTTTAATTAATGATGAGGATGATGATATGATAATATTTGAGGCTGATGATATGATAATATTTGAGGCTAATGATATTATTGTTGATCATAATGTGATAACCTAGGTTCGAATGATGATGACAATTTGATATAATGATGCAATTAAACATGATGATGAGTGAGTTGGAAACCTAGAATAAAGAATTTATGTACTTAATTTTGCATTAGCTTCGAGGCGATAGCCTTTTTCTGAGGGGGAGAATCATAATGCCCCCTAGTGTAAGGTGATTACCATGGAATATTTTGGTTCTATTTGTTTTTGATGAACTTGTTATCCTTCTATGATGCGTGTGTTTACTTAAGATAGAAAGGGTGGAAAGATCCCTTGATGTACATTTATTGCTAAGTAAATGTTGTTCACTAAACCCTTATGTCATTGCTCGCTATGGATGAATTTCATATACTTACTTAATGATTATGATAAATTATATTTTGTGACATGTGATGAGTTTCCCATGATGATCATAGGGAGATGCGATTTTGGACTCCTCATCCCCTAGATATATATGTGACTTGATGAGTATGCCCGTGCTGTCTTATGTTTAGTAATCATTACTTGATACTTTAGAGGGATCGTGCACTTAGCTAGGTTTATATGTTGCGTGATGTTTATATGATACATGTGTTATAAATATAAATATATCGATGTTTTGTTTTGACTAATAAGAGA
The DNA here is from genome assembly GCA_009831015.1 of Picea engelmannii. Lineage (NCBI taxonomy): Eukaryota > Viridiplantae > Streptophyta > Pinopsida > Pinales > Pinaceae > Picea > Picea engelmannii. The sequence goes on from ML860569.1 coordinate 5,535, forward strand.
TGGTGTTATAGAGTCATCATCTTGTTTCCTAATTCTATTGATGATTGCTTAGGATTAGGATAGATATAGATATCTATGTGAGTACTTAGTTTGTGATTAGCATTAATGATTATTTTTTATCATTTATTTAGCATTAAATATTTTTGATAATGGTTATGTAACATTGATAAATATTTTATGATGATTTAGCATGATTTGTCCTTATGACAATGCAATTGATTTTGTATGTAGTTGTTGAATAACATGCCCATTGATGTACGTCATGTTATGAATCTCTTGATTTATGATGATGATGATGTTATATATATGCATTGGTATCATGTAATGACTAAATTTTTGCAGGTTGAGACATTGATGGAAAAGATGGGGAAATGCACTCAAAGGAAGGGTTGTTGACTCAATGAGGATGACCACCATATCCTAGAGGTTGGGAATCCATGGGGAATGGGGGAACTTGTGAAAATGACCTCCAAAGTTAACTTGAGATAAAAGAAAAAGGGAAAGAGTTATACCTTGTTTTTACCTTGTTTTTGACACTTGTAAATTCAAACTCAAGCCAAATTTCACCCTTGCATGAGAAGGGGGAAGGCCAAGAGACAAATCTTAAGAAGATGGTACATTGAGAAGGATTACAAAATAATTTTCCTACCCATTGATAAGGTTGGTTGGATCATAAGGAAATGATATTGTTAGCTTGTGACTCCCTATACAATCATGAAGTCCTACACCACCATTATGTATTTCACATTATAGGTTATAATTTGTATCCTAAATGTGTATTAGATCATATTTTTCCTCCTCCTATCCTGTATCTTGATGAGGTGTTGATGCGAGAGTAAATATATTTTATGAGATGTTTACATGCATGTACTATAAATTTGTATCATTAGAATGAATATAATGTTGAGAGTGACTTAAAGACTTTTCAACCAATTTCTTGTGACTTGGGTATGTTTTATTTCTTAACATGGTATTGGAGCTCGTATGTTCTTAAGGGCACGATGGAGCCAAGGTGAAAAGATGGATCTTTTGTGGAGAATGTGCTTAATGATAATTCTATTATCTCTTATCTTCCTTGCAATCAGAAATTGATATTAGTTTATTATATAGACTTCAATTGTTTATTTTAGTATATTACATTTGGGATCTCAAGATTCAAATAAAAAGGAATTGGCAATGTAAATCATTTTCATTTATTTTTATTTCTTTTTATCTATGAATGGATCAAAAGTATGTTACCATGAAGAAGGAACTCATAGGTCTATTATCTTCATCATTACTAACCGAGTATGCATCTGTCATTGACATTTGTATTTGAATGAGGTATCTGAACAAAAACCTTAAAATCGAACCATGATATGAAAAGTGGTGCTAGCAATAGCACCCCCTTTCTTCAAGGTTAACGTTACAACTTGTTTGAAACTATGGCCTTGACAATTAATATTTCATTTTTAATTAATTTAAAAAAAAAAATGTTTGATTTCCTTTTTTTTATTTTTTCTTTTTAAATTGAGTTTTTTTAATATTATTATTTTTTTCATTTAAAATGTGTTTTTTTTTCATTTAAAATGTGTTTTTTTTTCTAAAAAACATGTTTTTTTTCTCTTTGTTTTGTGGATTTTCCTTCTAGATTTGTTTTTTTATTTTTATTATTGTTACCATGGATAGGTTTATTTATCTATGTAGGTGTTTCTTATCTAATTCTCCACTTTAGCTCTCTTCACAGTAGATTAAATTTACTTAGGGAAATTTTCACTTTATCCCACATTGGTTGTGTTTTTAGTCTCTTGGGTGGTAAATCCTATATATACTCACCCATCTCTCTCATATGAGCATCTCATTTTCATTGTATGCTTTGCATTCTCTTGATTAGAATACATTTTATTCTTGCTCATTTCTAATTTCTAGATTTTCTTTCCTTCATTTATTTCCATTCTTGGGTGGATTTTTAGTAAATCTTACAATTATTTATTTCTTTTTTTATTATTTTGATTGGAATAGTGTCGATTTTTAGGCCATGACCTAAAAAACTTTACAATTTTAAGCCTAAAAAAATAACAAATGTGCTACTCGTAGCAACACATTTCAATTTGGAGGTTACTTTCATGTTTTCAGTTCACAAAGATATTGATTGTTAAGGCCATAGTTTCAAACAAGTTGTAATGTTAACCCTGGAAAAAAAGGGGGGGAGCTACTACTAGAACCGCTTTTCATATTACGGGTCAATTTTAAGGTTTTTGTTCAGAATGGTAGTGGTTGTCGAGACCACGATTTCATCCAAGTTATAATTTTAATACCAAAACAAATAGGTGATACTGGGAGTGTCAATGTTTCATCGAAACCTGCACATGAGATATAGATAAAGAAAGTACAAACAAATCTTATCAAGAAAGGACGAGAGATTCAATATGGAAGAATGAGAAATATATTCACAATACTCCAATGAGCTAATCAATGATGATCATTGTGATTGATACAATGAATGAGTGGAATACACTCATATATAGGCAAGAACATTCCATAATTAAGAAACACAATCAATTAGTTAGTTTACCTTAGGAATGCATGCATGCATAATAGTGATGATCAAAATAGAAATTCCTAAAATAGAACTAGTCAGTTAACTCCCACTGAACTAGTGTGTCGAAAATAGAAATTTCTCCAACACCCCAACTGGACATCATTATGGAGTAAAAAATGAGTCCCAACTACTAGGCCATATTACATACTCATGTACAATGAAACTAATGAACATTGGATAAAAATGAGGAAAGAGGGAAAACCATGTGGGGAACACCCCCCCCCCCAAAAAAAAAAGACAATGCATCAAAGGAAGAAAATTCAGTTGCTAGGAAACTGTGTTCTTCACTCCAAGACGATCCTGCAAAGTATGAAACTTTTTTTCACTGAAAGTCTTCATGAAGATATATAAATATTTATGGATCTGATGAAGTCCTTTGGCAACCTATTTTTCCTTGTACCTCTTGATCCTATGGACCCATCTACACTTGAAAATATTCCTTTCTAGTGGAAGTGGAACCAGATACCAAGTCTAATTCTTTAGAAGTGAGTCATACTCCTTCTGCATGGATGCTTTCCATAATGGATTTCCCACAACCTTATTGTAGGTATGTGGATCTCAAGATTGAACCATATAGAAATGCATGGGAATCATTGCTTCATAAGCTGAAAGTACATGAGAAGGCTCCTCATCCTGAGATCGATTCCTCCTAGAATCCAATGGATTCCCTGCAAGGACACCTATTGCTTGAAGTGTGAATTGTGCCCTCTTGGGAATTTTCAAAAGCTTCAGCGATGGCTTCTTATCTGGTTGTACTACCTGCTCATTTCCATGTACAAAATATGGAATCATATATGATGTTTGAAACTGATGGAAGCATAACAGTATCTTCATTTTTCACTGGAGGTGCATGCAAATTAATCTCCTTATGTGTAAGTATAAAAGAGTAGTCATTGTCAACAAACTTAGTGAATTTATACAACTCGGATTTGTGATCCACCTCACCGATTGCATTAATGGAATTGTCATGCATATCAAGTACATAAACTAAATCAGATGAAATTCAACCTTTTTACCTTTCTGAGTGATTTGATAAACTAAGAGAAGATTCATGGAAAGATTTGGAACAAATAAAACATTCTCAAAATTTCCATTATGAATTCCCACTCTTCCCTCTCCTGCTACTATTACTGGAGTATCACCTCCCATCAGAATAGGGGGTCTTGAGCATGAAATCAAAGAAGTGAAAACTTCCTCTTTCGTTTCCATGTGATGTGATGTTCTAGAATCTATAATCCATGAATCAGATGAGGAATTAATTTCAACAAGAGCATGATGATTACCTTTCTTAGGAGCAGGATCTTCTTCCTTTTTTTTATTGACTCCTTCTGGAATGAAGTTTCCAAGGTTGTTATGTTGAAGTACATGTCCCATAAGATCAATTTTATTTTCCATGCATGTGGATTCTTCATGATTTGGTTTATTTCAGTAAGTGCACTGTTTTCCCTTCTTCTTCTTCTTGGAATCTAAAGATTACTCTTTGGAACCCAAAGAATCATTGAAGGGTTTGGAATATCCCTCCTTCTTGTTCTATTTCTCCTTTATGTTTTGTTTGGATGCTCTTTTTCCATCATGCATAGTGAGTGCATGTACTTTGGGATCTTTGATTAGGCCCATATGAATGAGTTTTTCCTACTCATGTGTGAGAAATTCAATGAATTGATCCATGGTATGCCTCTTCCAATGTGTTCCCATGACATATCTACCAGAATGGAAAGTGGAGACATAAACAACATATTCTAGTCCTAGCTTAGCCAAGATTCTTAGAATAAGTTGGTCCACTTGTTTAGATTTATCAATACCATAAGATTATAAGCTCAATATCAAAGATTTAAACTTGGTAAAGAAATCATGTATACTATCAAAACTTTTAGGATCCAAGGTATTCAACTCTACCTCAAGCATATGACCTCTCATATGATCCCGATTTCCAAAGAGACTTTCCAAGGTGGTCTAGATCACATTTGGATTCTTTCATGTGACAAAATGAAACCATAGATCAGTTGAAATCAATTCAAGAAGAAGTATTGTTGACTCATCCTTCCATTTCTCCCATCTGGTCTTCTCAATTACTGATGTAGGTTTTATTTCTATCCCCATCATCAAATTACACAGTCCTTTCCTTCTGAGTTGGAATTCATCCTTGGTATTCCAATAAAGATAATTGTATTGTGTGAGTATTACCACCAAGTTTGACTACATAATTGGTTTTGTATCCATATCTCCCTCTTCTTCTAAGAAACCCTAAAAATTTATCCTCAATCAGCAAGTGAAAAAATTAAGAAATCACTACAGAAAGGGCACATGAAATGGAAAATCCATATCAGTTTTAGGAGGTGATTTTCTGGCTTCCTTTCTGAGCAAATGGTGAGGAATTTTTCCAAATTGTTGAAAACCCTCTTGCAGAATGGGTTTATTTACTTCTCTCGTGATTCATTTCCTCGGAAAGTTAATATTTTGGGATAAATAACTGAAAAAAAGGGGAACTTTAAGAGGTGGTCACTCCTTGCCTTAAGACACAGAGCGATTAGGTCCTAGTGGTCTCCCTTTTCCAGTGTATAAGGAGTGGCCCTGCCAGAAGGTGGTCACACTCATCTTTGAATAGGTGGTCACAGTTTCCCTTAAGACACATAATGACCAGGTCCTTGTGGTTGCTCTTTTCTAATGTATAGGGAGCGATCGGCTGATGCAGACCCCCTACCTCAGCAGGGTCCACGACCTCCCAGTCACTGGATCGTTCTACCTCCACGAGCCAAAATGGCTCTTTGGTTCCTTGTTGGAACTTCTTGAACAAATCCACAGGTCCCTTTGTCCCTGATGCAGGCTTTGAGAAGCCTTGTGTGCGTGTCACCTTTTCGGCGCTCTTCTTCTTTTTGAACCAACACCCCAACATGGCACTGGCTCATTTCACGATCAGCCCCTTTCTCTCTCATGACCCTGGGCTGTGACCCAAGGCTTTAGGCTGCACGCCTTTCACGTTTCAGGATTTCTGCGTGCAATCTCTCCCCAAATCCCTTTCCTCTGAAATACCGAACCCCGAAATGGGGCCTAGCTCCACAGCTAGCTCCTCCCCTATCTCCGACATGTGACCCTTCCTTCATGTGAACATGACACTATGAACATGGCCTACACCCTAAAGATTATTTTTCATTTCATAATTTCATGGGTATGGGTGCAATGTAAACCCAACACTCCAATCCCCGAAACCCCTAATCCCAATCCTTATATAGGCCAGATCCAACGACCCTGCTTCCTCCTCACTTCAACGGTCATGATTGTTTCGTAGTTTCGCGAGTCGGGACTCCACGTCTCACGACTCCTTCTCCATTGAAGCCTCGGATCCCAAAATGTTGATCCATGGGCTAGTGCCTCCCTTCGCTTCTCACCATGCGACCTTTCTCTTGTGACCTAGGGCTAAGTCCCAAGGTGTTTCGGACTTCGCGACTTGCGAAGTCGAAGACCTTTGTTCCCTGATATCCCGGTTGTCGAAACCCTGAATTTCCTCCTTGGACGCTCAATGTTCAAGATATTCCCCTATATCAATGACACTGACCCTTTCGCGATATCTCATATGAGAGTCGAAAGATTCTCCCTCTCGTTTTCCCAGTCCACGAAACACCGAAATCCCTCCTTGAGAGATCAACGGTATAGATTCCTCTTGAACCAATGACCATGATTCAACTGGATCGATGACCAACAACCTTTCGGGGGTTTCCCTGAAACCTTGACCGCTCACCAAGTGTCCTCCTTGATGAACGACCTGGATGTTTTCAGGAACTCTCCTTTCGCAAGATTTCACCAGTCTTCACCCTTGTTCTCCTAGTGATGAAAATGTCGGTGGCCTTCAGATCTCTACCACGCATCCTCCAGATCCGATGACTCATAAATCTTCGTGATCGACGGTCTATATCCCTTCGCGAAATCTCCTTTTGAGACTTTGGGGAACGAGTGTCGAGACTCTTCCCTTGGATTTTCCGGTAATGAAATGTCGAAACACCTCCTTGGCACTCGCGCTAAGACTCGCGTTGATCTCGTGGATCATGCGGATGTCGGCCCTCTACACAAGATCTAGAGGTCCAGACTCCAGACGATCAACAGTCCATATCTCATCTTGATTGATGGTTAGGATCTAATCGCAAACCTCCCTTTCGCGATTCTTGGCAAGCGAGTCGAAAGACTCTCCTCTTTCGTGTCCCAGTACACGAAATGTCGAAAACTTAAACCATGCGCACCTTACCTCGAGATCAACGGATGTTGATCCATGCCTCCAGATCTGGCGGATCAGATTTGAACATCTCCTATGTGCGCTCCTCCTATATGAACACTTATCTAATGGTCCAGATCTCGTCTTTCGAGCTGATCTAACGGTAGTTGTTTCTCCTCCTTCTTGATCTTCCCTTGCTCTCTAACTTAGGATATTTTCTAAGTGTTGAAGGTTTTGACCTTCGACTCTTCCTCTTTCGAACCTGGTTCCTTTAGGTCTCATCTACGTTATAGAAACTCTTCCTCTACTGAGCTTTGTCAACTTAGAAACCTCGAAAGGTTTTCTCTTCCTTCTGCTCCTTTCTGATATTTCTCTATGTGCAAAGGCATTGTTCCTCCTAAACTTAATAACTTGAGACAAGTTCACACTCGCACTCTCTTGGTGCTTTTGAGGTTTCGAATAACTCAATTCGAAGTATTTCTTGCAGAGAAATTCTTCACGCCCTCTTGGCGTTCTTCTACTCGATGCACACCTTGCAGAGCCTACAGAGTGTTCAACAACTTTGTAAGTATTTCTCCTCGACACTTCTCCTCCCTGAACTCGAAATAGATTCCCTCCTGTGCACTCTATGCACACACTCAATGCCCTCCTGACAGATCTTTACAAAACCTTCAGTAGTTATGTTTTCCCTGAACTCGCGACATATTTCTTCATGTGCACTCCTTGCACTTCTGTTGATGAAGGTTCAATGCTATCCCTCTTGAGATTTCTTGAGGTTACCTCACCCCTGTCAACGCACACCTTGCGGACTATGTTCACTCCTTGCACTCAGAAACTCAAAGACGAGAAGAAATTCAAACCTCTAAAATGATTCACCTGTTACGCATTTAAAACATGAAATGCATAAAAACATATAAACACCAAACACACAGTATGCAGGAAAATCTGTTTTTCTATTAATTTCTATGTATCTATAAAATGCTTACAAAGACTGGACTGTAACAAGTCTCAGTTCTATCAAGTTCTCTCAGAACTTCTAAGACCTCCTAAGGCCTCTCTAACTTAGATCTCTCTAACTAAGATATCCTCCTCCTCTAACTCTCTACTCTGAGTCCTAACATTCCTTCTACGAAACGAGGGCTCCCATGAGCTTATCCTCATCATCGTCTCTGAGCTATCGCTATCACAGAGAGGCTCCATACCTCTATGACTTCATTCCATAAATGAATGTTCAGGCCTGACTACAACCTAGACCTGCTACAGGTAACCATTTAAGGAAAACCCTAACCACTACCTGTACAAAGGTGTGGTCTGGCATTTATCAACCTTACAACCATTTATTACATTTCAAATTTTAAAATTGAGAGGGTTGCACGTCTCCCTTTCTCCATTAATGCACGTTGAATGTGTTGGATGGATAGCACATTGTTGACATGGAGAGATGCTCCTGCATCATACTCCTCTACTGGAAAAATCATGATCTCCTGCTCATGAGCTCCCCTTCTCCAGTATTGAAATCCACCTGGATCCCAAATTTTGCCTTGGATTTGTCTTCTTGCTCCTCTCCAACTATGTTGTTGCTTTTTCTTCTTCCCTGCTGCTATGGCGGGCTCTCCTCTGCTCAGCTTCTCCTCATTGACTGCTTCTTATGTTGACCTCAACATCATCCTTCTTATATTCTCAAGTACCTCGTCCAACTGCTTCAGTGGCTGGCTCTCCTCATGCAGTCTTCTCGGTTGCATTTACTCCTCCTTATGAGTGGGAAAATATGTTTGATCTCCCCTATTGTTTTTATCTCCCTCTCTATCACTAAGAATCCACTCTGTTTCAGATTCCAGTTTTGCAGTCTTACCATTGAGTTGTTTCTTAGCTCCTTCCCCTGACAGTTCTACTGCTGCCATTTCTCTTGCTGGAATAATTCCAGCTTCTTCTAGCTTCTCCCTAGGCTAGTATGCTCCTATACCTTCTTCCAACTTGGCCTATTAGATGTGAAATCTTTTCACCATTACCCTTCTCTCCAGGGCTTCCAATTTTTTATACAAATCAACAAAATCTATGTTGTCTGCTCCCTCCTTTTCTTCTTCTGCTTCTGCAGCTTCCAGTACTACAGTTGTGTCTTGTTCAGCTTCCTGGCTGAAAATTTTGAGCCATTCTTCTGAATGCTCATATTCTTCTCCTTGGGAAAAAATTAATGTATTCCCCATGTTCTCCTCTTTGATAGTGTCTTCTGGTTGTCCTTCGTCTGCTGCTTCATCTGCAACACATTCTCCAACCCCAACTGGGATGCTTGGTAGGAACACTTCAATTCCCCCAATGATCAAAATGTATTTCTAGCCCTCTCCTATTAGCACTCCTTGCTGATATGAACTCTCCTCTAAGTTCATGATACTTTCACATAGCCTCATATCTTCCCCCTTTCCCACTTGACATCCTGGGAATTTTTTGTTGCTCACCTGGCAGTCTATGAGATCATCCACCGATCTCCTTCCATTGCCCACCTAGAAATTTGAAAGTTCACTTCTGCCCTCCTAGGAATTTATGAGATCTGAAACTGATCTCCCTTCCTCATCATCAAGGGTTTCTCCAATTTCTGGCTTACATATGCAAACCAGTTCTTCTTCTGTGTCCCTGAGGTTTTCAGCATACCTCAGTCACTTCTTCAACTCTTGTTGTTTTTTTTTGGCTGGCAAATTTCGAATAGGCCATTTGGATTTCTTGTTCAGAGGTCATTTGTACCTCCAATGTACCTTTTCCTCCTGTTGCATCCTCAATGTTAGTTGTTCCATTCTCTCTCTTATCTCAGCGAGTTCCTCGTCAATTTCTTCTTTGTTTTTATGCTAGTGGTCTCCCCTTCCACCGCGCTCATGGCCTTCAATATCCATCTCCATATTCCACCTTCCCACTTGGAAAGCCTATGGAGCACTCTACGTCTAAAAGCATATCCATCTCCTTTTACAGCTCACCATGTTTTCTATTGACTGTTGCACACATGCAAACAATCACCACAGAGCATCAACACTCAGTCTTCCTCTTCTCTTACGTCTGAAATCTACAAACGGAATTCCTCGCTCTGATACCACCTGATGTAGACCCCCTACCTCAGCAGGGTCCATGACCTCCCGGGCACTGGATCATTCTACCTCCACAAGTCGAAATGGCTCTTTGGTTCCCTGTTGGAACCTCTTGAACAAATCCACATGTCCCTTTGTCCCTAATGCAGGCTTTGAGAATCCCTACGTGCATGTCACCTTTTCGACTCTCCTCTTCTTTCTGAAACAACACCCCAACACGGCACTAGCTCCTTTCACGATCAACTCCTTTCTCTCTCGTGACCCTGGGCTGTGACCCAAGGCTTTAGGTTGCATGCCTTTCGTGTTTTGGGATTTCTACGTGCGAGCTCTCCCTGGCTCCCTGTCCTCTGAAATATCGAACCCCAAAATGGGGCCTAGCTCCACAGCTAGCTCCTCCCCTATCTCCGGCATGTGACCCTTCCTTCATGCGACCACAACGCTATGAACATGGCCAACACCCCAAAGGTTATTTTTCATTTCGTGATTTCTTGGGGGTGGGTGCAATGTAAACCCAACACTCCAATTCCCAAAACCCCGAATCTCGATCCTTATATAGCCCAGATCCAACTGCCCTGCTTCCTCCTCACCTCAATGGTCGTGATTGTTTTTCGGTTTCATGAGTTGGGACTCCATGTATCATGACTCCTTCTCCATTGAATCCTCGGATCCCGAAATGTCGATCCACGGGCCAGCGCCTCCCTTCACTTCTCACCATGCGACCTTTCTTCTGTGACCTAGGGCTAAGTCCCAAGGTGTTTCGGGACTTCACGACTTGCGAAGTCAAAGGCCTCTATTCCCCGATCTTCCAATTTTCAAAACCCCGAAGTTCCTCCTTGGACGCTCAATGGTCCAGATATTCCCTTGGATCAACGGCATTGACCCTTTCATGAGATATCGTATGAGAGTCAAAAGATTCTCCCTCTCATTTTCCCAATCCACGAAACACTGAAATCCCTCCTTGAGAGATCAATGGTACAGATTCCTCTTGAACCAACGATCACAATCCAACTGGATCGACGGCCCACAACCTTTCGGGGATTTCCCCAAAACCTTGACCGCTCGCCAAGTGTCCTCCTTGATGAACAACCTTGATGTTTTCGCAAACTCTCCTTTCGCAATATTTCACTGGTCTTCACTCTTGTTCTCCTGGTGATGAAAACGTCGATGGCCTCTGGATCTCTGCCACACGTCCTCCAGATCCGACGGCTCATAAACCTTTGTGACTGACGGTATAGATCCCTTCATGAAATCTCCTTTCGTGACTTTGGGGAACGAGTGTCGAGACTCTTCCCTTGGACTTCTCGGTAACGAAATGTCGAAACACCTCCTTGGCACGAGCGCTAAGACTTTCACTGATCTCGCAGATCGTGTGGATGTCAGCCCTCTACATGAGATCTGACGGTCCAGACTCCAAACGATCAACGGTCCAGATCTCTTCTTGATTGACGATCAGGATCTAATCGCAAACCTCCCTTTCACGATTCTTGGCATGAGAGCCGAAAGACTCTCCTCTTTCATCTCCCAGTATGTGAAATGCCAAAAAATTAAACCATGCACACCTTACCTCGAGATCAACGGATGTTGATCCATGCCTCCAAATCTGACGGCTCAGATTTGAACATCTCCTATGTGCGCTCCTCCTATCTGAACACTGATCTAATGGTCCAGATCTCATCTTCCCAACCGATCTAATGGCAGGTGTTGATCCTCCTTCTTGAGCTTCCCTTGCTCTCTAACTTAGCATATTTTCTAAGTGTCGAAGGTTTTGACCTTAAACTCTTCCTCTTGCGAACCTGGATCCTTTGGGTCTCGTCTGTGTTATAGAAACGCTTCCCCTCCTGATCTTTGTCAAATCAGAAACCTCGAAATGTTTTCTCTGCCTTCTTCTCCTTTCTGATATTGCTCTGTGCACAAAGGCATTGTTCCTCCTGAACTTAAGAACTTGAGACAAGTTCACACTTGCACGCTCATGGTGTTGTTGAGGTTTCAAATAACTCAATTCGAAGTATTTCTTGCGAAGAAATGCTTCACACCCTCCTAGCGTTCTTCTACTCGATGCACTCCTTGCAGAGCCTACAGAGTGTTTAGCAACTTTGTAAGTGTCTCTCCTCGACACTTATCCTCCCTGAACTCGAAATAGAGTCCCTCATGTGCACTCTATGCACAGGCTTGATGCCCTCCTGGTAGAGCTTTATAGAACCTTCAGTAGTTCAGTTTTCCCTGAACTCGTGATAGAGTTCTTCCCGTTCACTCCTTGCACTTATGTTGATGAAGGTTCAACGCTATCCCTCTTGATATTTCATGAGGTTACCTCACCCCTGTCAACGTACACCTTGTGAACTATGTACACTCCTTGCACTCAGAAACTCAAAGACAAGAAGAAATTGAAACCTCTAAAATGCTTCACCAGTTACGCATTTAAAACGTGAAATGCATAAAAACATATAAACACCAAACACATAGTATACAGGAAAATCTGCTTTTCTATTAATCTCTATGTATCTATAAAATGCTTACAAAAACTAGACTGTAACAAGTCTCAGTTCTATCAAGTTCTCTTAGAACTTCTAAGATATCCTAAGGCCTCTCTAACTTTGACCTCTCTAACCAAGATCTCCTCCTCCTCTAACTCTCTACTCTAAGTCCTATCATTCCTTCTATGAAACAAGGGCTCCCATGAGCTTATCCTCATCACTGTCTATGAGTTATCACTATCATAGAGAGGATCCATACCTCTACGACTTCATTCCATAAATGAATGTCGAGGCTTGACTACGACCTGGACCTGCTACAGGTAACCATTTAAGGAAACCCTAACCACTACCTGTACAAAGGCGTGGTCTGGCATTTATCAGCCTTACAACCATTTATTACATTTCAAATTTTAAAATTGAGAGGGTTGTGTGT
>ML860571.1:0-18326 GCA_009831015.1 Picea engelmannii
TGAATATTACCACAGACCCTTTATAGAAGGCAACATACAACAAAACTGAATCTTTCTGTGGAATCTGCTACCACTAACTACCAGAACCCTGTTGATTTATACATTGGCCTGATGTAAAGAACTTACTCCTGCACTATCTCTATGTCTATGTTGGCTACAGATCTTTGATTCTGTGAGATCAGACCCTTTTTGAGATTTGTGTGTAGATAAAATATGATATATATATATATATATATATATTGAAGAGAACTGAGGTACTATCAGGCTGCTAAATATGATCTGTCTTTGACCAGAATTTAGCTCTAAGTTTAATCTTCCAAAACTGTCCTTTGCTGCCTTTTAGGACAACAAACAATTAGGTAACTTTTTGCTGATAATTTTCATTGGTTAGGTGTTATTTGAGGTGCCCTTGCAAGTGTTTTTACATTCCAATGTTCGCACATGCAATAAAACTCAAACACATAATACTCCTCGGATCTCTACAAGTCTAAAATGCTGATCTAACAATTCTAAGCATGCATGAAATTGACACATAAGTTTTTGATCAACATGACCCTGGAAAAACCCCCATGGGGAAAACCAATTTGGAGTAGATGTATATAGAAGGTCTCAAAGCAAAATATACAACACAAAAAACATATACAAGTGAACCTGGTACAATATCAACCCTTCTCGGATGCCTTGGAGTCCCTTGAAGATGTGCCTGCTAGCCTCTTGAAGCAAGGCGTCCTTTGCCTTGGTGCGCCCTTCCTCTCTTGCTAACTCTTGGCCCTTTTTCCTTATCCCTTTACCTTTTCCTTTGAGATGTCTTTGCCTTTGCCTTTGCCCACTTGAACCTTGTTAAACCCTTGCCCTCTTGCCTTGGACTTACCGCCCTCTACACAAGTGCGCCCTCCTCCTTCGCTTGGTGCGCACCTAGCCTTAGTGTGCCCCTCCTCTAGCAAGAACCTCACAATGGAATGGGTGCGCCCTTAGCCTCTCACTATGACTCCCTTCAAGTAGTGCGCCCCTCCTCCTCCATGAATCCTCTCATGAACATGGTGCACCCTCCTTGAAGCAATGCACCTCTCCTCCTCCAAGTGCGCCCCTAAGCAAGGAATGCGCCCTCCCTCAAGTGAATGCCTCCAACACCATGAAAGCACCGCCACTCATGTCATGCGCCTTCCTCCCTTAAGTAGCCATTGCCTTCTACCTTGTGCACCCTCCTCTCCTCAAGAAATGCGCCCAAGTGATCTTTTCCTTCTCCTCTCCTCTCCTCTCAAATCTCTCAAGCGAAGAATGAATCTCATCTTTGCCCTATTCCCTCCTTTAGCCTCTCTTTGGCCAAACCCTAAAAGATCAATGGCCTAGATCCAATCTAGCCATGTCTAATCAACGGGTGAGATTTAATCCAAAAATCTCACTTAGGAAACCCACTTTCCTTAGTTTGCCTCATGTCCTTTAACTCACCCACAAAGTGAATTAAATGTCACTTTAATGACTTAAGTGACATTTCACTTTTGACTTAAACTCCTAAGTCAAAGTGAAATTAGAACATAAAGTAAAGCAATGAGAGTAATAGTCTCCCCCTTTGTGTTTAGAGACTCACAAACACAAGGGGACCACTTTCCAAGGTACCCAAATCTCAACATATATATGCATGGTTCTTCTTTTTTCTGAAGCTGTTGCTCCTTTATTTTTGGAGGATTCTTAGTCGGCTGCGGCCATGAATCATCTGACTTTTATCCAGATGATCAGTGCTATATGGCACTTACAAAATGTAATTTTGTCTCTTCGGATGAATAAAATTATGCTTTTTTTCTGTGGAAAAAAGAAGAAGGTAAATGTCTTTAAAGAAAATAAAATGCATGCGCCCTTCGAAGAGGACTAGGATTGGGCTCCCGTAAACCATAAAGTGAAAAGACCTGGAAGATAAGAGAAGGACAACCAAGAATCCCAGAGAATACCGAGAAGACAAAGGCAAGATGGTAAATGATTGCAGCAGAAATGGACAGAAGAAAAACTGAAAGGGTAGAGTTAATGTTTGACTCATTGTGATGGAAAAATATCATGACCTTCACTTTCTTGCAGCTGGCTCCTTTATAGGTACATGTTGTGGTTGAGGTGGCATAACTGCTCTCAATGTTGAAGTAGTTAGGGTTTGCCTTTCTAGAACTTTCCATGATTCCTTTTTGGAGTAAACCACTTTTGATTTTTTAATTTATTGAATTCTCATTAATGACTTTATGTCATTAAAATTCGTGCCTCCAAGTAGGGCCCACTTATTCCTTTAATAAAGTTTATTTAATAAACTTTATTTTCAAAATTTTCAATTTGACTGCCTTTAACAAAAGCGGACTGTGTTTTAATTTTCTGAGTACGATACTTGTCCTTTCAACCATGGAAAACATTTTAGATGCAATCTTCATCATCTAATCTTTTTAACGAGTCCTCCTGAGCTCAATTTGGAGTTCTCGATCTCAAGATATGAGTTCAGGAAGTTGAGGTTCCAAGCAGATCTCTCATCAAACCATGAGAAAATAGCTAATTGTTATTTCAATTTTTTTGGGAGGGTTATGGCTAATTTCTCCTCTTGAAACCTATTCCATCATCTTCCTTGTCGAATTACCTTTCCAACGAGGTAAAGTTTGCCCCAAACAGACACCCGGATCTTGAGTTATGGCTTCCAGAAATTCGTCGCTCAACAACCTTTCATCTGACTCATGGGTTAATCTTAGCCCTTGATTTAATTTCTTCCACTCCATTAAAATTTCGACTTTTTCCTTTAAAATGATATCCCACATGCATTTTGTTCAAGAGTTTTTAAGTATTTATAATGAAAAGTTTACCATAGTACTCATGTGGAACAAAGAAGACTATAGAGACTTTGGTGTAGCTCTCGTGCCTTAGGAAAATTTCATGAATTAATAAAATTTTGATGATCCAATCAACGTCCAGTCATAGCCCTATCACAACCCAGTCAGTGCCCATGTCATTGCCATGTGTCATTCGTGGGTTGGTCCATTTCATCACCACATGCCATTATGGTATTGGTCCACCTCACTACCACATGTCATTTGAGGATATGTTCATGTCATAGCCACATGTCCTAGTATGGTAGGTCCATGAAAAGGGGGAAGAAACATAGGATAGGAATTAATATTAAAAAATTAATGGTAGGGTTTGTGGAGTTATGGGAATGCGGAGGTAAAGGAGGTAGGTGAGAGGATAGAAAATGGTAAAAATGACTAAGTATGAGGTGAAAATGGGGAATGAAGAGTGCATATTAGTCAATGCGGAGGTGCGGATGTGCGGACCTACGAACATGGATATGAGGAGGAGTAAAGAGGTCCGCTCCGAAACGAGAAATATGGCTAAGTATGAAAACAAGTGAAAAGTGAAAAGTGAAAAGTGAATGCAGACCTGCAGACTTGTGGCGCTGGACACCCAAGAAAGAGTTGAGGGATGCTATGTAGCTCTGCATCCGTATTGCTTGAATTTGGCTAAGCGTTGGAAGAGTAAAACATGGTAAGTGTTGGGGAAGTATACAATGGAGTTACGTGAAAACAAGAAAATGGAAATGAAATATGAAATCTGGGAAAAGAATAATGGAAAAATGGAAAAAAAGAAAATGTAAATGAATTACGAGAATGAACTAGAAAGTGGAAATGAATTATGGGAAAATGAACGTAGAAATTGTGAAAATGTAGAAAATGAAAAATGAAATTAGGAAAAAAGGAAATAGGAAAAGTAAAATGGTAAATGGAAATGTAAAATGGGAAATGGAAAATGAAAATGAATTATGGAAATGATGTGTAAATGAATTATGAAAATGGCTAAGTGGTGGGTATTATGAAAATGAACTAAGTGGATAATGAAAATGAAAATGGGTTAAATATGGAAATGGGTTAAGTATGGAGATGGTTAAATGTGGAAATGGTCAAGTATGGAAAATAGTGAGGAGGGAGAGTAGAGTGGAAAGAAGGAAAAATGGCTAAGTATGGGACAAGGCCATTATGTGGGTCACGAAAGTGAGAGGGTCATTCTATAGAACGTGGGACTGTGGACCTGCAGACCTACATATGTATGGAGAAAAGGTGAGGAGGTCTGCACCAAAACGAGAAATACGACTAAGGGAATGTTAGCTTTTTAGCTTGGGAGGTACTCCGCATGTTTTGTATTGAATGCGGATGTAACCTTATGTTGACACTACTAGGCAGTTAACTTTGTAATGGGTTTTTATAAAGTTGTAAAGTGGTTCTTTTATTAAAGTGACTTTTTTTAATGAAGTGTACCTTCTAATATTAAAGTGCACTTATGTAATAAAGTGAAATGTACTTTAATATTTTAAGTGATTTATTTTGGAGGGATGAATCATCGCCCTTGATGTAAGGCAAGATTAGATTTTGGCCTTTGGATTGAGGGTTGGGGAAGGTGAAGAGACACTTGGGAGGGAAAAGGTCATCTTCAGATTTTATAAAAGAATGCATTGGGTAGTGTGCAAGACACATTGAGAGAAGGAGCTTGAGAGATTTTCTGAGTAAGATTGAGAGAGGAAAGAGGGCACATTTTCCAAGAGAGCTAGGGCGCAAATCCCAAGGAAGGCATTTATGTTTTAGAGTGTTGTTTTTTTTATTTGCTGAGACAGGTTGTACTGTACGGATCCGTATAGGTCATACAACAACAAATTCGGGCATGAAAATCGAGGCAAGGGTTGGCACGGTTTTTGAGGAAACTTTGGGTGAATTTATTGAAGGAGGTCGGTCGTATAGAAGAAGGTACACCGTACAACGTGTTGTGGGCACAAATTTTGAGGTGCTGTTTTCAGCAAATTTGTACAATTGTATGGACTATGGCACAATTTTCAAGGCAAATTGTTGTGGGACAATTTTTGTGCTGTAAGTGGTTTTCTCTTGGCTGGAAATGTGTTATTGCTGCTGATATGTACTTTCCTGAAGCTGAATCATAAATCTCCCTCTCATTGGGTTTCCCCACATTGGGGTTTTCCCTGGCATTGCCTAAATTTCTAAGTTTTTCTGAGTTGATTGGCTGCTGTTCATTGTGTTTATTCCACTGCAAAATTGCTTAGCAATGTGTATTTCTGTTTATGGTAATTTCTAAATGCGGGTTTAGACATTTCAGAGTTCATACAAGACAGTTATCTCTAGGTTGCTAAGTGTATGACAAAATTTGTTCTTTCTGATTTTGTCATTTAATTTCTACATGGTATCAGAGCTTGGGCTATGAGTGACAGTGAACAGTGAGATTTTTGGGCAAGGGTTGAAGGGGGAAATCTGTTGTTTGTTTTCCTTTGAACAGTTACAGGGAATATGGCTGCATGTATTAGATTTGAGGATCGGTTGGATGGCATTTCCAACTATTTGCAGTGGAAGGTTTGGATGTCGGCTGTTCTCAAGGAGAACAAGATTTGGAACTATGTCAGTTCTATTGTTGTGGTTCCCACAACAGATCCTATTGCTTTGGATTTGCATGAGGTCAAGGAGGCCAAAGCTCAGAGGATTATTCTGGATGGGGTGAAGGATCACCTTATCCCACACTTGGCTGAGAAGAAGATAGCCAAAGAGATGTGGGATGCACTTAAGAACTTATTTGAGGAAAAGAATGAAAACCGGAAGATGGCCTTGAAGGCTAAGTTGCATGATACCAAGATGGGTAAGGAGGAGAGTGTTTCTTCTTATCTTACCCGGGTAGCTCAAGTGAAAGATGAGCTGGCTGCAGTTGGAGAGGTCATATCAGATTCAGAGTTGGTGAGGATAGCTTTGAAAGGCTTCACCAAGGAATGGGAAGTCTTCGTGAAGTGTGTGGTGGGTCGTGAGCATCTTCCAGATTGGAGCAGACTGTGGGACGATTTCACTCAGGAGGAGATCTGAGAGGGATCTCAGAGCAATGGACAGAAGACAGATGGAGCTGATGAGAATGTTGCTCTTGCTGCAAAGAGCAAGAAGAAAGGAAGTTCCGGGAGGGACTTGAGTAAAGTCAGATGTTACTGTTGTAACAAGTTGGGGCACCTTGCTTCTCATCTTCCCGAGAGGAAGAAGAAGAAGGAACATGAGGGGCCTGAGACAGCTGCTACAACAGCCATGGAGGACTTTGCTTCCAAGTATGACAGGGAACTTTCTTTGGTTACCCTAGTTTCCAGTGTTGGTAGCGGAGGATTTGGGGGTGATATTAGATGGATTGTGGATAGTGGAGCCTCTTTCCACATGACGAGAATCTGGCAAGTATTCCTAATTATCACAGAGACAGATCTTGACCGACATGTGGTAAATGAAGGTGGCATGGCGCGAACTGTACGTGGAGTTGGATAGGTTAGATTCCGACACAAGTATGGAGGTTTCCTGCAGCTTGATGGAGTTCTCTTTGTTCTAGGTTGAGGGTTGACTTGCTCTCAGTCTCAGCCTTGGAGGATGTAGGATATTGTACATTGTTCAAGAGGGAACATGTCTTTATCTACAGGGAGGGAGTGGACCCAGTGGAACTATAGCTTAATCGGGTGGACATGTTGTATATGTTGTGAGGACAACCTTCAGGATATGATTCAACGTCGGATGAGGAGCATGAGGAGGCTCCTGAGACTGCGGTGGTACCAAGGATTTAGTCTTGCATTCCGAGAGAAGAGAATGAGTCTCTTCTGAGCACTGGCAGGAGGCTCAGCTGGTGTGATCGAACCAATGCTTAGGGTGGAGTGGATTCTCCAAGGAGCTCAAGGTTCCGGATAACTGTCAGGAGAAGATTTTCTAGTTCGAGTTCTATGCAAGTGTTGAGGATGGCTCCAGGTTCTCAGAGGGAGCTCCTACTGAGCATAGTGTGATGGGACCAGATGATGGAGATGGCAGTGAGTACATCCCTCACTAAGAGGGATTGTTAGCTTTTTAGCTCGGGAGGTACTCCACATGTTTTGTCTTGTATGCCGATGTAACCTTATGTTGGCACTATTAGGCATTTAACTTTGTAATGGGGTTTTATAAAGTTGTAAATTGGTTCTTTTATTAAAGTGACTTTTTTTAATGAAGTGTACCTTCTAATATTAAAGTGACTTTATTTCATAAAGTGCACTTATGTAATAAAGTGAAATGTACTTTAATATTTTAAGTGATTTATTTTGGAGGGATGAATCATGGCCCTTGATCTTGTAAAGGCAAGATTAGATCTTGGCCTTTGGATTTAGGGTTGGGGAAGGTGAAAAGACACTTGGGAGGGAAAAGGTCATCTTCAGATTTTATAAAAGAATGCATTGGGTACAGTACGGATTCGTACAGGCCGTACAATAGCAAATTCGGGCATGGAAATCAAGGCAAGGGTTGGCACGGTTTTCAAGGCAACCTTGGGTGAATTTATTGAAGGAGGTCGATCGTACAGAAGAAGGTACATCAGCCTGTTGTGGGCACAAATTCCGAGGTACTGTTTTCAACAAATTTATACAACTGTATGGACTGTGGCACGATTTTCAAGGCAGATTGTGGTGGGACTGTTTTTGTGCTGTAAGTGGTTTTCTCTTGGCTGAAAATGTATTATTGCTATTGATATGTACTTTCCTGAAGCGGAATAATAAATCTCTCTCTCTCATTGGGTTTCCCCACATTGGGGTTTTCCCTGGCATTGCCTAAATTTTTGAGTTATTCTGAGTTGATTGGTTGCTGTTCATTGTGTTTATTCTGCTGCAAAATTGCTTAGCAATGTGTATTTCTGCTTATGGTAATTTCTGAATGTGGGTTTAGACATTTCAGAGTTCATACAAGACAATTATCTCTAGGTTGCTAAGTGTATGACATAATTTGTTCTTGCTGATTTTGTCATTTAATTTCTACAGGGAAATGGGGTGAGTGATCCCGCAAAGAAAATGAGACTAAGTGTGGTTTCGAGAATCTAATCGAGGTTCCAAGAAAATCTTAGTTCCGAAAAATTAACTATGTTGTACATGGAAAAATTACTCTTTGGGTGACCAGACAAAAATCTGGATATCTTGAGCATCCAAACTTCGATTTTGAATCCAAAAAATGTGTGACGAAGTTGAGACTGAGGGCTACACAATGAGCTGATAATTTTTCAAAATTTCATTCTTCTGATATGGATTTTTTATTATTATTCCAAGAGCGGGAAATCAAGGTCATCAAAGTTTTTGATCAACATTCAGCTTACACATGTGAATGACTACACTCCAAGGGTACGCATGTCGAACTCTAAGGTGATGTTGTCCAGAAGCAAGACTCTAATGTAAAGGCGCTCCATGAAATGTGTCCAACGCTCCTCCTTTAAGCCTCCAATGACTCCAATCATCCTCTTAAGCCATGTACTTCACTTGGTCCACTCCCTCTGCATGAACACCGTTGCCACCCAAGCATCTGCATGTCAACTCCATGCCTCCATGCAAGCATCCAAGCTACTCCATGTTGTCTAGGGCTCAATGCCCTTCTGTTGAATACCAAATGCTCCTCCAATGCAGGGCATTCTCTAAGCAAGCAACCTCCTCCATGTGGCCAACACGTAGAATGCCACCAAACAGTTTGAAGATCTCCGACACCCTAAGGAAGAATGTCATGAAAGCACCCAATTGAGGTCAAGCAACCACCAAGTAAGCCATCTCCAATGTGCAAATACGTCACAGACCATCAAGGGGTTATTCATACACCATGTAACCCGAATCTCATGAAGCACCCCAAACATGGTGTAAACACTTTCAGAGTAACCTCGAAAGTTATTATTAGAGTGACGAACCATGCTACCACGAGGAGGAAGGAGAGAGTTGAGTCACCACTTGATTTTAGGGCAAAATTGAGAAACCTTAGGACAAACAAAGAAAAGAGATGGAGGGAAGGCCACTAGGTTAATTAGGGTTTAAGTGTTTATTACCCTTCATATTGTATGGGGAGTAAACTTGTGATTTTCATCACATGATGGGGTTTTTAGGATGGCATATTTGGCATTGGATGGATTTAGGGCACACATATTCATGACAATTTTGCTTGCATCCATATACTTGACTTGGAGATAATGCTTTCTCTTGGTTGAGTTGCTGTTTTGGGTTGGAGGAGATTCATGTTGATGTTTGTAGCATCAGATAGGTATACTTCCACATAGGTCTAAGTGTCTAGACGTGTGCAAGTTGTCCAAAGTCTTCAACCTTAGTAATTTACTTTAATTAAAGGAATTACTAAAGTAAAGTGCTTTTTATAATTAAAGTGAGTTCAATTTGATGAAATGCTAAGGTTATTAGCATTAGTGAATTAAATGAATCTTAGCCATTGATCTCAAGTGAGTGGAGATCTAATTCCAACCATTAATCACTTTGGAGATTAGGGTTATGTTTGATTCGGTCATAACTCAAGATTATAAAAGAAAGGCTAGATGAAGGAGAAAGACATCCTCATCCACATGAAGAGCAAAGGACTTTTGCTCAAGTGCTTGAGTCATGAAGGACTGTGATTCAAGGGGATCTTAGAAAGGGTGAAGAAGGACTTCCATCTAGAGATCAAGTTCAAAGGAAGAAAGTGTATGTAGTGAAACAAGGAGAAGAAAACTAGTAGCCAAAAATCGAAGGATAGATTTGTTGATATTACGGTTGCTGTGGGAGGTATTAACCTCTACGTGTAACCTTTGACGAAACTAGAATATTCCAGGAAGCAAGAGAAACCCTAAATAGTTGATTAATAACCCTAGAAGACAAGTCGGCCCAAGATAATAATTTATATTAAGTTATTAGCCTCCAAGAGAAGAAGTCGGCCCAGTCAAGTGACTTGGAGGACTATAAATAGAGGGCGCTTGAGCTCATTTGTACTCACTCACTCTCACAACTGCATAAGGACTAGTGGTGCGCATGATTGGAGGAGAGTTGCAGCTGCTGCAGTGGTGACATGGTCTTTGGTTATGCTTTGCACTTTCTGCTTGGTATGCTAGCTTTGGAGAGAGGTACGCTACCTTGGTTGGCTATTGGTTCTAGTGATTGCTTCCGGAATTATTCTGTCTGTCAGGGTTAAGGTGCTCGGGGCTGGCCTTTGTGCCTATGGTTGGGTGACAATATAGTGATATTGTCTGTGGTGAAACAAGCACACCTATTATTTTAATATGTTATGGGCCCACACTATCTTCAGACAGTCTAACCATTGGAAGGTAGATTGGGAGAATTTGCTCAGTTGCAGTTGCAGTTAGAGTTTTGTTGCAACAACGAAACCCTAACCCTCTTGTTGAGGCACCTTAAGTGAAGCGCTTGACTTAATTCGTGGATAGCCTAGTGCGCCCTAGCCAAGCGCACCTCTTGGTACTCTCAGCAAGCCAAGGTGCCAAGTTTGAGTTTTTGGTCAAAGTCAAAGGTTGACCAAGTCAAAGTCAAAGTCAACGCAACCATGACTTAGTCTATGAAGTTAGAAAACAAGTTAGAAGGGGCTTTAAACTTCAGAGCATGGAAGACAAGGATTGACCTCATCCTTGCCAAGAATAAAGTCCTAGATATCGTAAAAGGCAATATCATGGAACCACAGTTTGAAGCAGGAAAAGAAAAGGAATCTCAGAACGTTGCAGCATTGGAGAAGTTCAAGGAAAATGACATTAATGCTATGAGTATCATAGTGGACTCTGTAAAGGACCACTTGATACCCTACATATCTCATCTTGACTCATCCAAGAAGATGTACGATGCTCCAACAAACCTTTTCTCAGTGAGAAATATTGGACAAGTGATGAGTCTGAAGAATGAACTCTGTGACACTAAGATGACAAAGGATGACACCATAACTTCATACTTTGTGAGGATTTCTTAGTTGAGAGATCAACTACAAGCTATTGAAGAAGCCATCCCAGAAAAGGAAGTTGTGAACATAGCACTCAATAGTCTTTCTAGATCATGGGATGCATTTGCTGCAAGCATGAATATAAGGAAGGAGTTCCCAACGTTAGAAGAACTTTGGACCTGTTGTGCAAAAGAAGAGACAAGGTTAAACTCCAAGGGAAAACCTTAGAAGGAAGAAGATGCTCAAGCCTTTACAACAAAGTTTAAAAGACATGGAGGTAAGAAAAGATCTGATTCAAGAAAGAAGTTCAAGAGAAATATGTCAAAGGTACAATGCTTTGAATGCCATGATTATGGCCACTACAAAAGGAATTGTCCTAAACTAACAAAGAAGAGAAAAGAGAGACATCACGCATTGGTTGCCAATGATGAAGAACCTTCAAAGAAGACAAAGTATGATGAAACAAATTTCTTCTACTATTCAACTCTTACTGGAACCATTGAAGATGACATGTGGCTGATCGATAGTGGAGCTTCAAGGCATATGACAGGTGACCGTAAGAATTTCTCAAGCATGAAGGAAAAGAAGACACCTCATAAAGTAAAGCTTGGAGACAAGAACTCTTATGCAATCAAGGGAATTGGATAAACTACTATCAAAATGGAATCAGGTAACTCTATACATCTTAGTGATGTTTTATATGTTCCTGGTTTGAAAAAGAATCTAGTATCTATTTCTTGCTTGGAAGAGAAAGGAGATAGAGTAGATTTTGTGGATGGAAAAGTTCTTGTATGGTCTAAAGATTCAAAGATAGAAGACGCTAGAGTCATTGGAATCTGTGAAGGAAGCTTGTATAAACTCCTAGGTCAGAATACTCAAGCTCTAGTACATGTTGAAATCAACCCTAGTGAGTTATGGCATAGAAGGTATGCTCACCTTCATTATCAAGCCTTGCCATCCCTAAAACAGATGGTTGTAGGCATACCAAATTTACAATCAGTACATGAAGGTGTGTGCAGAGGATGTGCACTTGGGAAGAATATTAAGAAACCATTTCCAAGCAGTGAGAATATATCCAAAGGGATCTTAGACGTAATACATTCAGATGTATGCGGTCCTATGCTAGTGAAGTCTCTAGGAGGATCTCTTTACTATGTAACGTTTATAGATGACTTCTCAAGAAAGACATGGTTGTATATGTTAAAGACTAAGGATGAAGTATTTAGCAAATTCCAAGAATTCAAAGCTGAAGTAGAGAACCTAACAGATAAGAAGATCAAGATAATAAGATCTAATAATAGAGGAGAATACACCTCCA
Organism: Picea engelmannii; assembly: GCA_009831015.1. Taxonomy (NCBI): domain Eukaryota; kingdom Viridiplantae; phylum Streptophyta; class Pinopsida; order Pinales; family Pinaceae; genus Picea; species Picea engelmannii. Next base: position 12,043 of record ML860571.1, read on the forward strand.
AGGAACTCGTTGCCTTTTGTATAGAAGCTGGGATTAGGAGGGAGCTCATTGTCCCCCATAATCCTCAACAAAATGGTGTGGCTGAAAGAAAGAACATAACTATTGAAGAATCAGTCAAGGCAATGATGAATGATCAAAATCTATCTATGTTCCTATGGGGAGAAGCAACCATGACAACTGTTTATATTCAAAATAGAAGTCCACATAGAATATTGAAGGACGTGACTCCAAAAGAAGCCTTCTCCGGAAAGAAGCCAAGTGTTGAACACTTGAGAATCTTTGGATGCCCCGTTTATATTCATGTTCCCAAGGATAAGAGAAAGGAGTTGGAACCTTCAGGAAAGAAAGGTATATTCGTTGGAAATAGTGAATCATCAAAAGCATATAGAATTTATGTTCCAGGTCAGCAGAAGGTTGAAATTAGTAGAGACGTGACTTTTGATGAAAGGATTGCATTTAAGAAGTCCATAGAAGATTCCATATACTCCAACGAAGAAGAGGAACATGAAGATACCAAAGAAGAAAGTACATGTTCTCCATAACACCCTAGTGAAGAACAAGAACCACCACATGAACATGTGGAACTAGTTATTTCACATAAGACTAGAAAGAGACCAGGATGGCTTGAATCCACCTTGCAGGAAGCAGAGAAGCATAAAGCTCCCAGTGGCACCTTCAGACAAAGTAAGAAACCGAAGAGGTTCTTCAATTATGCAATGCTCATGACAAGTATTGTCAATGTAGAACCTTCCACCTTTGAGGAAGTAGTCAAGCAGAAAGAATGGAAGGAGGCCATGATGGAAGAATACCAATCTATTATGAAAAATGATGTATGGGAAGTTGTGCCTAGACGTAAAGAGAAGTCTGTATTTACTTCAAAGTGGGTTTACAATATAAAGCATGGTGTAGATGGAAGTATTGACAAATACAAGGCGAGATTTGTGGCTAGAGGATTCTCTCAGCAGGAAGGAGAAGATTATGATGAGACGTTTTCTTCGGTTGCTAGATATACATCTATCAGATCCATCATATCTCTAGCAGCTTCCATGGGTTGGAGTTTACATCGGATGGATGTAAAGACCGCCTTTCTCAATGGAGTGATTGAGGAAGAAGTATATATAGAGAAACCTCAAGGTTTTGAGGTACACCCAAGAGAAACCCATGTATGCAGATTGAAGAAGGCCTTGTATGGACTCAAGCAAGCTCTAAGAGCTTGGTATGCACATATTGATAGCTACTTGACAAGACTTGGATTTTCCAAGAGTCATGTTGATCCAAATTTCTATTACAAGGCTGTGAATAATGCACCTGTGATTCTACTTTTATATGTTGATGATTTGTTTTCGACAAGTGCAGAGCTTCTCATTATTCAGTGTAAGAAGGAGCTAGCCATTGAATTTGATATGAAGGATCTTGGTCTCATGCACTACTACTTGGGACTAGAAGTATGGCAGCAGTGTGGTGAAGTCTTCCTAGGATAAGGGAGGTATGTCATAAAGATCCTTCAAAAGTTTGGGATGATGGATTTCAAATCCATGGCAACTCCAATTGTAACAGATTTGAGGAAGTTGAGAGACTTTGATTCTGATCCAGTAGACTCGTCCTTGTACTGACTATTGATTGGCTCCTTGATGAATTTAGTGAATACTAGGTCGGACATTTGCTTTGGTGTGAATATGTTGAGCCAGTTCCAGGTGGAACCTAGACAAGAACATTGGATAGCTGCAAAGCATATCTTGAGATATCTTTGTGGGATGATAACTTATGGTTTGAGATATGCCTCAAACAGTGATGTACAACTGCATGGATTTACTGATTCAGATTGGGCAGGGAGTGCAGATGACAGAAAGAGTACTTTTGGTATGTGTTTCAGTATGGGATCTGCTATGATATCATGGGCTATTAGAAAATAGAAGTCTGTTGCACTCAACACTGCAGAAGTAGAGTATATTGCAGCTTGTGATGCTTGTACGAATGCAGTGTGGCTCCGTAAGCTGGTTTTTGGACTGTTTGATCGGGTGCCGGATTCGACCGCGATATATTGTGATAACCAGAGTTGTGTGAAGCTATCAGAGAACCCGGTGTTCCATGACAGGTCGAAGCACATTGAGATCAAGTACTATTTTCTCCGTGATAAAGTCTAGAGGGGAGAAGTGGTTCCCCAGTATATCTCCACTGATGAGCAGACTGCAGATATTTTGACGAAGCCTTTGTCCAAGATAAAGTTTGCATACTTTAGGGACAAGCTAGGGCTCGTGGAGATTGCTCCCTTACTTGAAAGGGAGGAGATGACTTCCTCGGTTGGGAGGGAGCACTGATATGTGGCACCATGGACTGTCAGTGAGCTGCGGATTTGTATCATGCTAGTACAACTTAGAGATGGTCATACAACTTAGAGATGATGCTTGCATCATGCTAGTACAACTCAGATATGATACAAATGGTTGGAGTTGTTGATATAGTGGCTTGGGGAGCATCGTACTAGTACAACTTAGAGGTGGACAAACACCTTAGAGATGATGCTTGCATCGTGCTAGTTATGTTCATGCTAGTACAACTTAGAGATGATGCTTGCATCGTGCTAGTTATGTTCATGCTAGTACAACTTAGAGACGATGATGTTAAGCTGCATCATGCTAGATATGGCCATGGGAGTACAACTTAGATATGATGTATTGATATCATGCTAGATATGTCATGCTAGTACGGCTTAGAGATGACCATACAACTTAGAGATGATGCAGGATATGATCATGCAAGTACAACTTAGATGTGGCATACAACTTAGATATGATGTATTGACATCATGCTAGATATGTCATGCTAGTATGGCTTAGAGATGACATAGTGAGGCATCGATCTACATCATGCGAGTACAACTTAGAGGTGGCATACAACTTAGATATGATGCATTGGCATCATGCTAGTTATGTCATGCTATTACGATTTAGAGATGATGTAGATGATACTCTGGATCACGCCGATACAACTTAGATATGATGCATTCGCATCATGCTAGTACGACTTAGAGGTGATGCAACTGATGACATTGTTGATGCAGGATGATATTAGATGATATGATTTGATTGTTGTGGAGACTGTATGTCTCTGGATATAGCTGTATGCTACTATGGTGGATGTGATCTACTTGTAGTGACTGTGTGTCAATAGTTAGTAGTTGTGTGCTACTAGGAGTGGTTGTGTACCACTGGATAGTAGTTGTATACTACTATGGATAGACATAATTGTGTTCTATTGGATGGCATTGTTTTGATTGCCATGGAGACTATCTAGATGGATAGTGATGATGGTGCTCGTGATTTGATCATGAGATAGCTTGCGTGGCTATGATGATGCTACCGGTTGAATGGTCTGTTTGTGCTCAAGACCATTGCCTTTAATACCTCCCTAGCTAGGAGGCAGTGTTGATATTATGGTAGCTGCGAGAGGTATTAATCTCTACGTGTAACCTTTGACGAGACTAGAATATTCTGGGAAGCAAGAGAAACCCTAAATAGTTGGTTAATAACCCTAGAAGACAAGTCGGCTCAAGAGAATAATTTATATTAAGTTATTAGCTTCCAAGAGAAGAAGTTGACCCAGTTAAGTGACTTGGAGGACTATAAATAGAGGGCACTTGAGTTCATTTGTACTCACTCACTCTAACAATTGCATAAGGACTAGTGGTGCGCATGAGTGGAGGAGAGTTGCAACTGCTGCAATGGTGACTTGGTCTTTGGTTATGGTTTGGACTTTCTGCTTGGTACACTAGCTTTGGAGAGAGGTACGCTACCTTGGTTGGCTATTGGTTCTAGTGATTGCTTCCAGAATTATTCTGTCTATCAAGGTTAAGGTGCTCGGGGGTGGCCTTTGTGCCTATGGTTGGGTGACAATATAGTGATATTGTCTGTGGTGAAACGAGCACACCTATTATTTTAACAAGATTTATGGGGAGCAGTCGTATAGTGGCAGAATTTGTTTTGTAGGCGAGCAGTGCCATACGCGTTGGACAGGTAGTTTTGGGCGTACATATGCATCAGACAAACAGCCCAGGGCACGTACATATGCGTCAGACAGATAGTCGGCGGCGCGTACATACGCGTTGTAGAGGCTAGATAGGGCGCATACAGATCGTACAAGGCTGTCCAGGGACAACTCAGTAGAGGGTTTCTTCAGTGCCAGAGTTGCCAGGTTTTTTGTAATTTGTATTTTTCCTCTGTGGGATATTTTCCCAGTAAGGGAGCCCTTGTAAGCTTGGAGTCATTATTTAATGAGAAACTGAATTGAAGGGTAGAATTTCTGTGTGCATGTGTGAAGTTTGGTTTCTAGTTTTGCTTGCGCTGTTTTGTTTTATTTCCAGCCAATATATTTTATTCTGTGTGTTGTAATTTAATTATCAGCAAGGAAAAACACAAGGTAGTAATTTATCTAGGTGCCGGGGATTGAGATTTTGCAACAATTCACTTCTCCCTTGTGGGTGGTCATGTTTTGATGACTTGTGGTGCTTTTTTCATGTTGCATACTAGTAGGTGCTAGATGATGAGATGCTCCTTTGATGCTATGGTGTTTTATTGATGAGTTGGCTTGCTCTTAGTGGATGATATCTTGATGCATTTGGTACCATGGTTGGAGAATGCTCATCTCTTTCCTTTTGGAATGGTTGTCGTAATTGGTGCACTCATCATGTTGTATGCTTTCGTTGGTGGATCAACATTCTAGTAGATTATTCTTGATGGCTTTCATGAGATATTTTGAGGATAGTGTGCCCTATATTACATGAATCTTTGTAGCCTTGTGTGTCATGCTTGATATATGTGCTTGGTTCTATGGTGATCTTGACCTTAGATAATGAGGTATGGCTCTTGTGGGTGTGCTTAACATAAAAAGGCAAGATAGTGTCATCTTTAGGGATACCTCCAACACTTTTTGGCATTGAATATTTGGTAGTAAAGGCTGTTGTTGCTTGATGGAGATGAAAGTAGTAATGAGGCAAAATTTGGTGGTAAAATCAGCCTATGGCATCAGCCTTGAAGTTTGACCTGAAACCACAGTTAAAAGTCTCCTCGGATTTAACTTGATAGTATGCGCCCTATTGAGATGACCTTGTCCAGTGATAAAAGAAGGAACGATTGTTGTACAAGAAGCATCCTATTCACACCTCAACAGAGTCACTTTTACAGAAATTCTGTGGACCAATGGCAGCACAAGGTTACGGGGCAAAGGGCAGTTTTACAACGGATTTTCCAGGGGACATTTCCTGCAGCAGCATAGGCTTTATGATAATAGCATTCCAGTTTTATCTCAAGCACCGTGTAATAATCTTTAGGGCCTGTTTTCATGCCTGCATATTCCTTTGACCAAGTTTCATGAAATGCGGAAACATGTACAAGTTTTTGAAATGGGAATGCTTGGAAATGTAACCCCCCCAAAATGGGTATGTGGGGGAAACTCGGTATATGAAAAATAAAAAATATAGATATATAGTTTTTTGAAGTAACACATTATCTTGCAAGAAAATAAGAATGATGCAGATAAATAACATTTTAGAAGGAGATCCATGTCTATATTAACTTCATAGATGATTACATGATTCAGAATCCCATAGATTGGTGGTCTTGACTAATGCCAATCCCATACCCTCATTCACAATAAAATCTAGTGGAATTGCTATAATCCTTCCAATTCTAAAATCCTGAAAACTATTAAGTCTGTTGAACTCTGAATGGGATATGAAATTATACTTTTTCCATATGAAGTCCGATGAGGTTGGAACCACTCTCAAACATCTTGAAACAATTAATGGGAATGTTAAAAATTTAAGTAAAAGTTGACATTGTCCTTGTTATCGCACAATCTGTACTTGCCCAAAGCCCAAGGCAAGTGGGACAAGATTGGCGCAACACGGGGGTGACCTATCACTGTCACCTTAATAGGAAACCCCTTTCTGTTTAGGAGTAAGATAAAACTACCCCAAGGGAGACATCCCTAGTGACCTATAGGGTTGGTGAAACAAAGCAAAGATGTAAAGATTACCCCCCCTCTCACTGGTCACTCAAGTCAAGTGGTATTGCTGAGTTTATGTCTTAAGAGATGAAGCAAATGCAGAAGTAAAGTGTACCTGCCCAGAACAAGACAACAAGCATATATATATATGGCAGTTTCAAGTACAAAAATGATATTAATGCTTCAATAGACATTAAACTAATGAAATGTGTGCTAGCTGATATAAAAGTACAACAGTAAATAAGTTTACAACAGCACTGAGAAATATGTAACAGCTGCAA
>ML860571.1:24810-40546 GCA_009831015.1 Picea engelmannii
ACTATCATCCTTTAGTAATTTAGGTATGCATCCAATCCAATCAACAAGACTAGTCTTTTATAAAAGACAATAAACCAATCAAATGTTTGAGAAATCCTTTAATTACAATTATCCGGTTCAACAATTTTATTTAGACAACTGTGATTTAGTTACGAAATTATGAATATTCATATATACACATTTTCTTTTTAGAAGGAAAAACATTAAATTTCACCATCAGACAAATCTTCATACTCTCTCAACTATTTCTACTCATCCTTCCTCCCTAACTTACTTCCATCTCCATTCCTATCCTTCCTCTACTAGACTATCTTGGAGCGTCAACTATATTGACTTAACTCCAAATAGAACCCGTAAGCGGAAGTGTCACTATCTCGACCAAGCTTCCCTAGCAGACAACTGACAGTCATCATCACACATCTTGGGGAGCGTGAGCTAACACCGTCCTCCCATGACTTCAGGTTTCGGAGGATACACGGTGGGAAATGCCTCCACCCCCCCTAATCATAACTAGGGTCCACACCCTACAGTGGAATATATAGTGGCACCGTGTTGCTGGGGGTTTTGTCATCGTGGGGCCAGGATATCCTTACGGTATCCTGGAGCTAGGGAGCCGGACAGGCTGCTCCTAGCTGGCAGGGAGGAAAACACGGTTTTGGGCAGTGTTTGACACAATTTTAACTTCAGCATTGGACTAACAGAAGCAGCGGGATTTAGTATAAGAAGCAGGTATTTTTAATTATGAGTTGCTGAGTTATTTCATGCTGTAGATAGATTTTTATTCTTGTCGAATATTATATGCTCATATGTTGGCGAATGAATTATTTTTGTATGAGAAAGAATTATTTGATTAATTAATTAAATGTTGTATTTTACGGTCTTTACAATAAACTTGCCCTCTTGGATTGGCTTGTTGACTCCATTTTCCCTTGTTTGTATAGGCACTAATCTCTTGATCTTTCCATTACCTCGTTATTTTTAATATACTACAAAAATAATATTTTACTAAGTTCTCTTCACACGACCTTGATCTTTCTTGTCATAGCTTTAGCAATCTTACTTAGAAATAACCCCCTTGTGCTTGAGAAGAGCTAGCCTAAAGTGAGAGAAGGAGTTATTGAGGTGACAGTGGGTAGCCCCTCTAGGTTTCCCTTGGATTCTCACTTTGTGCTTGGGACTTTTACACATATAATTGAGTTTAGGATGTAGCAGGGTTGATTATATGATCTAGGGCTATAAATTAATTAAGGTTCGACAACACATAGAGATAACAACACATTGACAAAGGAAGGCAAACTAACTAGGGTTAATTTACTAATCTTTGTTGGTGAGTTAATTAACCTAAGTGCTAAAGATGAAAGAGAAATGAAAAAGAAGGAACTCACTTTGAAAAGCATTGTTGTAGGTGTCTAAGGTACTTGGCTTGAAAATGAGTGATTTAGCAAGCCTCTAAGAGAGCTTTGCTCCTCTTGAATGAACTTTCACACTCTGCTACAACTTCCTGCAAAACAAGCTCGACTCAATCTCTAATACAATGTAGTAAAAACATTAGATCTACCTTAAAAATAATGAACCAATGAAGTGTTGTATGGTGAGTTTGGGACCCGAAGTGCCCTTGTGATGGAACCTCCCTTGAGGTAGAAGAGTCGAATCCTTAAGGTTTGAGAGGAGACTAAGCCAGTGGAGACACCTGAGGACAAGACATCAAGCCTTCAAGGAAGAAACCAAGCCAGAAGCAAGAGATACCTATAGAGGTGCTGAAGATGACATGAACAAGCAACCCAATAGCATGGAGGAGAAAGTGAGCTAGATCAAGATTTGGTGCTAATCTGGTGGTGTACTTGAAAGATAATTGAAGGAGGAAAGAAGATTCCAAGATGCTTTACTAATAGGAGCGGAGAGATATAAGAGTGTGGAGAAGGAGTAGAAGGAGTAGAGGAGCTAGATCAATATTTGGTGCTAATTTGGTGGTGTACCTGCAAGATAATCGAAGGAGGAAAGAAGATTCCAAGAGTCTTTACTAATAAGAGAGGAGAGATATAAATAGACAAGGAAACGACCTCAAGGCATAAGTATGGGTTCTAAGGCCTACACTATAGGTATTTTCCTTAGGTAGTGCTCTTTGTTTCCTAGACTGTGGCATATAAATGTGGTAAAGCTCGAGGAAGTTGTGGTACAACCCAAGGAAGTCGTGGTGCACTTGGTGCCAAGAAATTAGGAAGGGTTAAGAAAGGTTTGACCTTGTGGACCCCCAAGTAAGCAGCCCAACATGGATATGGGTCGATGAGGACTTGAAATGAGGCATCCTAACCAATGATGAGCTAGATAAGGGTCTTGGAGCCCTAGAGAGAATCTAATCGGTAGGCGAATGCCCTTAACCAAGTGGCCCAAAGGTATAGCACAATCAAAGCAACAATCAATGGCTAAAGACAAGAGAGGAGGCCATAAGGGAACCCACCTAAGTATTAGACATCCGAAAGCAATCGTGCATCCAAACTAGGGCAAGATGGCTCAAGGGAACGTGTGCCAACACAAAAGAGTCTTTGAAATGAAGGATGAGAGCTAACCAAGTCATCATCACGTTGGTCATGCATGGACACGACACAAAAGTAAGTTGGACTACTGTACCCATGAGTGGGTAGGCATATTTTAGTACCGTTGGTCATGCATGGGCACTGTCATCGCAAAATTTGTACTTGTCCAAAGCCCAAGACAAGTAGGGGAAATTGGCATAACTACAGGATAACCTATCATTGTCACCTTAATAGGATATCCCCATGTTTTAGGGATAGGCAAGGTTTATCCCAGGGGAGGCGTCCCCAGTAACCTAAAGGGTTGGAAATCTAAGGCTATGGTCACTGGTTACCCAAATCACAGGGTCTGTCTAAGAGATTGAGTAAAATGAAAAGCAATTTGTGTACCTGCTCGAAACAAGAACAACAAAGCATATATATGGCAATTTCAAGTACAAAAATGATAGTAAAGCCCCAAGAGACGATAGACAATGTGAATATAAGCTAGCTGATATAAAATTGCAGCAAAGTAAAAGTTTACAACAGCAAATAGTATTTTGTAACAGCTGCAAGAAATATGCCTCAAAATTGCTTAAAAAACACAATGAAAACTTAGCATTTATCACATAGATTGATTAGCAATTGTCACAAGCAAATTCTGGTAGGTTTAGCTAGCAATTAAAGTTAGTTATGCAGCAAATTAGCAGCAGTTAAGGTGGCTGTAGAAGTGTTTTGCAACAGCAGCCACTAAGTGTTTTAAGCTATAAGTTAGGGTTAGGAGATGTTAGTATAAGCTTCGAAGAACAGAGTTTGAGAGTTGGCTTGATCACATTCATCCACAAGAGCATAGAGATCATTGCCTCTTGGGATTATGGAGTCAATTACAACAACAAATTATCTTGGAGAAAATGACAATGATAATATTGTTCAAGGAACCAAGAGATAAATGCTAGAAGTGTTGGCACTATTATCCCCCATTTTTAAGGATAAGTAGGAGATCATGTCTCGAGGCCCACAGGTCCTAGACATGGAGTATCGAGAGCAGGATTGACTTTAGCATGGCCCTGGAGGGCCTACCTTTTCTTTCTTCCAGCATCTTTATCTTGTCAGCAATAACAACATCCATCACCATCGACTTGGCCCTGTGTCAGAGATGGTTCTTGCTCCATGAGGTAATTAGTCCAGGTATCATGGTATGTGTCACTTTGATCATTAAAACCCTTGAATATGTGCATCTGATTCCTTTTATTTCTAACGACTGCTTAGATCTTACACTTGACCATGTTTGGCGGGATTGATAGGGTGCCCTGGCAAGCCCGTGTCTATAGGTTTTGGTTTGCCACTGGGGGGGATTTCTGAAAAGCCATCGTCCGCTCCCATCACGACACCACTTTTTCATTTTGTTTCTCGCTCACCTGTCCCATTCCACTTGTCCGGGCACTGGGTTGACCTACTTTCAGGACTGCACCTTATCTTGTGGGAAGAAGGTGCTAGAGGCCCAGAAGGTAAAAGCAAGTTGGTAAAAGATAAAAGCCTAAGAATAAAACCTCGAGATGCTTCGCCCAGGGATCCCTGAGAAAGCAATAAAAGGCTTCTCAGCAAGAAACAAAACGGACCCGAAAAAATAATAAAACAAGACCTGATCAGAGGATAGGGGTCTCATCGCGAGTCAGCCTATTAGGTCCATGGGTACCTAGCAGTATGACATTACCACCAGTTGGTTACCACGCCAGGGTAGTGACTCTTGGTTGCATGGTCAAGGGAAAGGGGGTCTCATCACGAGCCAGCCTTCTCATTTCTGTGAAAGTACTTATGGGTAACGCTGTCACCACTGGTCACCACGCCAGGGCAGTGTTCCCTGATTAGCTCTTGAAGAAAAAAAAGCAATAAAGAATAAAAGAATAAAAGAATAAAAAGAATAAGAATAAAAGGCATGAATGGGCTTGGAAAAAACTGCATCCAGGACAGGTACAACTCGCCTTCTACAAAGGCACCCATAGGTAAAGTTTTTGCATCCTCTGCCCTCATTGCACCCACCTGCTTGGACATCCCTTGACCACATCACCCACTTACATGGCTTGGATGAGGTCTCCTCCGGAAACTTTCCTTTTCCAGTGGACACTAGCCTAATATGACGCCCTGTCTTTTTCTTCAGACTTGTATTGCAGGCTTGTGTAATATCTTTGAGCTTTTGACCGATGTATTAGGGATTTTATGCACGTGTTTAATAATATTGATGATGAGATGTGATTGACATTGCTATGATCCCTGTGACTGATGAGCGCATGGAGGGCGTAGCCGTTGATGTGCAGGACCATGCTCGACGGACAGGTACCATTTTGGACCGGTACACATGGGGAGATGATCAGTTCGGACCTCCATGGTGCTGAAGAGCTCATCAGAGGGATGTTGAGACCCATCAGGGGGCAGAGACAGGACAAAGATGGATCAGGGGCTTTGTACAAGAGAAGAGGAAGACGTTCCCCCAGAGGCACTTTGGCAGGGCTTGACCCAGGGGGATTGACCCTTTTTCAGTGGAATGTTGGCCTTGGAAGGCCTAAGACGTCACCCATGATGATCATGACGTCATCCAGCCTTATGGATGTTTTTGGAGGTAGACTTGGCAGAGTTGGCATGTGTGGCAGGATGGAGAAGCCCAAGGAGGGCTAACGTTTTGCTCCAGGATGCCCCATTTGCCCTAGAAGGGGCTAATGTCTCCCTCAGAGGGGCTTGACGTCTCACTTTAGCTTATTAGGTTTTAATTTTGAGCATTTAATATAAGAAAATATGATTTTAGTATTTTGGCCTTGTCGGCCTTTTTCATGACCTAAAATGTAAAATTAGGTCATGGTACTGTATAAATGAAGTATTTTCACCTTCATTTTTTCATCATTTCTCACTCACTCATTAGTGAGCTCTGAAATTTGCGCTAGACTTGGGTTCTTTGGCTGAAATTGTGAGGCGCACTTGTTGAAGAAAGACTTTCTTGGCATATTTTGGCATTTCTCTTGATGGAAGGTGTTACAACTAGGGTTTGCTATGTTTTTTCTTGGTGATATGTAAGTGTTTTTCTGCAAAACTTCTTGATTGAATGGTTGCATTACTTATTTCTTGCATATATTTAAAATTTTGCTAAATAAACCCTAGGTGACAAGCACACATGGTAGGTCCTTGTCTCATGCCCCCATTAAGAGATTTTTCAGCCATTGTTTGAAGAAGGAGAGAGCCTAGCCGTAGTTACACTCTTATTCTTTCTTCATTTTGCTAGCCATTTCTATTTTTAAAGCTGAGAAGAGGGAGACGCACCAAGGCCTAGTCCTTCTACACTTTGGGCCGATTTTTCTAGGGTTTGTTGGTTGAGGCTTGTTGTAGCAACACTTTCCTTTTCAAACCCTCGTCTTCGTTTTATGCTATTTCTTCAGCTAGCCGTGATTGCCATCGAGTTAAGGAAGGAGGAGAGAGCACCAAGGCCTAGTTCTCCTACACCAAGGTGAGCCTCTCTCCCCTAGGGTTTTGATTTTGAGGCCTTGCTCTAGCAACACCTTAAAACTTCTCCTTCTAGTCCTTAGCCGTACCATCATTTGATCCTTTAGCTCCCGCGTCCTTCACTTTTGACTCCATTAAGCCTAAGGCACTGATCTAAAGACCTCTTGTTTGAAGTAAACTTGATCACAACAAATTCTCATAACCTTGAATCAAACCCTAACTACTAACCCTAGCTTAGAAACTAACCTAGCTAACCTATTGCTGTCGTCATCTTTAGCTATAATATCATTGATGCAGCTAACGTTTTCTTTATAAGCAATTGAATGGTGGTTAAAGGCATTAATTTAATAGTGTAGATTTATTACATTGAATGCCACATTGTTTCAGCATTTATTGAAGAAGTGACATATATTTCATTGCTATTTTATAAACATTGACTTCGTCAATATTTATTATCCAATTGCTTATATGTGTATCAGATAGTCATTGATTTATATGAAGTACTAACCAAGTGAGCATCTTGCATATATCAGTCTTCTTGTTGCTTTGTCTCAGGTAGGTGCATCTCTCTTTCTTTGGTTATACTTTATTATTGGTTGTTAGCCGGACTATCTACTCGGTGGTGACTATATGAGGAAAGCAGAAGAAGGGTTACAGTAAATACAATATATGAAAGAACCTGATACAATAGCAACTCCAATTGAGCTGATATACAAGCTCCAAATCAAGGCAAGTAGCTCCAAGCCTCCATGAATGAAAGCAAGTGACCTCCCTCAAGCATCCTCACAAAACTGACCTCATCTCTATCCTCCAAGAGCTCCTCTCTCAACAAGCAAAAGACCAAATGAAGAATGCGCCCCTCCTTCACCCTTTGTGCCCCTCTTTGACTCTAAAAAATAAACCGAAAATATGAAGGGTTGAGATCATCTCATCTCCCATCTAATCGATGGTTGAGATCTCCCCATTCATATTTAAGTCAATAACCCACTTTGGGTTAAGTTTCCTAAGTCAACTTATGTCTCTAATTCACCCCTTTGAATTAATAATCACTTTTAGGCCAAAAGTGACTAAATTTCACTTTAACCAAAGTCAAAGTGAAATTAGACAAAAGTACAAGGTACAAAGTGTAATGTCCTTCCCTCATGTGCTAAGGAGGTAATAAGCACATGGGGAACACCTCCCAAGGTACAAAACTCAACAGCTTTGTCTCAGGTAGGTGCATCTCTCTTTCTTTGGTTATACTTTATTATTGGTTGTTAGCTGGACTATCTGCTCGGTGGTGACTTGTGAGGGGGGAAACTTATCCTTGTCTTCTAATCTTTTGCCTCCTCAAAAAAACCAGGTCACCGGGGACGTCTCCCCTGGGCCTTACCACCCTAAACAGAAAGAACCATCCCATTGAGGTGACATTGGGTGGGATTGGTTCCAGTTACGCGAGTTTGCCTCTTCAATCTCTAGCCTTTTATCCTTACTACAAACTGTGGGATAACATTTTGGCGCGTTGCCAGGGAACACTGAGTCAAAACTTCCCCAAGATGACAAACCTTTCGATAAGCCTTGCCTCCAGAGTTTTCATCTTACAAGCTTACCTGGTGACTCCACTAGGGTGTTTTCCCTTTTCTTTGATAGTTTCAAGTAAACTATCTGGCGACTCCACAAACCACAAGGAGGTACAATAATCCTCCTTTGTCTTTCAGAAGGAAGCCTCCCAAGAACTCTCCTGTTGTAAAATCACGTTTTGGAAAGAGTCTTCCTTTGAAAACCATGTCTAGCTCTCAGACCAATACAACGAACCCAACCAACAATCAAAGACAATGGTCATCTACTCTTTTCAGACCACTAGACATGTTAGCTATACTAGGTTATCCTAGGCAAATGCCACCCAAGTATGAAAAGTGGTTGCCTAAATTTACTGGTACGGATGTAATCAGTGCTGAAGAGCACATGAGCAACTTTTGGATGTTTTTTAAGCTTCATCCCATTAGTGATGATGCTGAGGACTTAGTCATGAAATTGTTCTCTGCTACCCTCTTTGATGCTTCAAGGCGTTGGTACCTAAGCCTTCCCGATGGTGGTATTAAGACCGTGGACAAATTAGAAGAAGATTTTCTCAAGAGATGGAGTATCAAAGAAGACCCTGACATGCTCCTTATCCAACTGAATTCCCTTTGGAAACATGAGAATGAATCTATTCGAGAGTTCCACACTAGGTTTGAGACTTTGCTGCAAAAGATCCCTGTGAGCCATCATCCGAATGGTGATTACCTTGTCCATATCTATACCAAGTCTTTTAATGGCCAACTAGGGTATCTTCTCAGGGACAAAAACTCCCAATCAATCCAAGAAGCCCAAGAGCTCGCTACTAAAATTGAGGGCAACCTCTTTTCATCTAAGATTGAGCCTTTCGCAAATCCAAGGGGGAAAATGGACACCAAACCAAAGGTAGTCCACAATACCGAACCTACCTCAGACCTTTGCGCCAACATGGAAAAATTACAAGCTTCCATGGATGGTATCATGAAGAACCAAGAACTGATGATGAGTAGGATCATCAACTTAGAGAGATGCCAGAGCAAAGCACCTAGGGTCCCGTACAAAGGGCAGTTTCAAAAGGGGAACCAATTTTATAAACCAAAGAATGAGCAAGAAGTTCCAAACACCTTAGCCCCTACAAACGTCGTGGATGAAAACCCTTGGTGCTGAGAATGTAGTGAAGCACACTGGGAGCATGAATGCCCTTACAATAATGATGGCCATCAACAAGTGAACAATATAGGCAACCTCATGGAGGGCCCTCAAATAAATATCACCGCTGCAGAGCATTAGGAGGCCATGAAAGAAGCAACCAGGTTGGCTAGAATGGCAGTAATAAACAACCTAGACCAGGAATCAAAAGAAAAGTTAAAGAAACAAGAGTTCCAGGTGTATAGAAGAAAGAAGATGAACCAACCTGCCGTTGACCAAACAAAACCCCCACCTTTGGATGTACTTCTTCCCAAAACGTCCAAAACTGAAGGGGTTAACTTGAACTTTGACTTTGAAGGGGCACTATCCAAGATGCATGTAACTATCCCCCTAAGGGAAGTCATTAACGTGCCATCTATCAAAGAACGTTTTGACAATTTCTTCCAAGGATCAAATGGACCCATGGACCCTCCTATCATGTTGCAAGCCGATCATTTCAGGGTCCAATACAGTGAACATCCTCCCTTCTTCATGACTTTAATAATGAACAGCAAGAGCCTCAACAACTGTATGTTGGATACAGGGGCAAGTGCTAACATGATGTCCCTTAAAGTCATGCAACAATTAGGGTTGAAAGTCACACGACCTTACAAGCATGTGTGTGGATTTGAATCTAAAGCTATACCAACACATGGGGTAATTGAGAATATCCAAGTTTGCCTTAAAGACTATCCAGAAAAGATCATCCACATGGACATAGTGGTCGTAGACGTCCTAGATGTGTGGGGGATGTTATTGTCCAGGAAGTTTGCCTCAGAATTGGGGGGTACTCTTGAGATGGACCTCACTTACGTGAATATACCTTTGAAGGATGGAACTATTGGTCGTCTCCAGAACGTACCTATGACTACAACACATGTGCAAGAACCTAATGTTTCCAACAAAGATGACAAGGCACATGATGAGATCATACAAACTCTTCATAAGTATTCTCTAGAAGATATGCCTTTTGCGACAGAAGAGGACTTTGATCAGATTAAATGGCCCAAGAAAGAGGAATACCAACAACTCCTAGACAAGTTCAAAAGCAAGGAAGCCGGGATTGTGAAGATACTGAAGAAAGCAGAAGATGATGTACAGATCCGTCCATCCCAGCAAGAAGTGTTTACAGCAGAATCCCACCCTCCTCCCTCTGCACATTACACCAGGGTCGTCCAAGGGACAACCAAATACAAGATCAGGAAATACAAGGAAGGGGACCTAGTGTGGATGTGGGATACCCAGAAAGGAGAGCCAACCAATGTCAAAGGAAGCACTCAATCATGGCTCAGACCTTTCAAAGTTGGAAGAGAATCAGTTGATGACTCCTACTATTTGTCCACTTTGGAAGGAAGAAGGCGCCCATTATCGATCAACGGGCACCTACTCAAACCCCACCAAGGTGGGGGAACCTGACTTCACAACTAAGTGCAGGTAAGTAGGCATTCTTGCATCCGTGTATTATACCATTTGCATTGCATGTTAGTTTGCTTTCACATTTACATTATTGATTGTTTTATTTCAGTCTATATATATCTATGTATGCTGGGGTGGCATTACCACCCCAATTTTGTTACTGATGTTTCTATTGAGATCGAGCAGGTCACCAGGTTATGCCAGAGATGCTGAGGTTCTCATGCGCTCTACGGTGAGCACATGTCCCCGGGTTGGAGCCAGATGTTATCCCCCACTTTTAGGGATCACTAGGAGATCATGTCTTGAGGCCCACAGGTCCTAGACATGGAGTACCAAGAGCAGGATTGACTTTAGCATGGCCCTAGAAGGCCCACCTTTTCTTTCTTCTAGCATCTTTATCTTGTTAGCAGCATCAACATCCATCACCATTGGCTTGGCCCTGTGTCAGAGATGGTTCTTGCTCCATGAGGTAATTAGTCCAGGTATCATGGTATGTGTCACTTTGATGATCAAAACCCTTGAATATGTGCATCTGATTCCTTTTATTTCTAACGACTGCTTGGATCTTACACTTGCCCACTTGACCATGTTTGGGGGGATTGACAGGGTGCCCTAGCAAGCCTGTGTCTGTAGGTTTTGGTTTGCCACTGGGGGGGATTTCTGAAAAGCTATCATCCGCTCCCATCACAACACCACTTTTTCATTTTGTTTTCCGCTCACCTATCCCATTCCACTTGTCCGGGCACTGGGTTGACCTACTTTCAGGATTGCACCTTATCTTGTGGGAAGAAGGGGCTAAAGGCCCAGAAGGTAAAAGCAAGATGGTAAAAGATAAAAGCCTAAGAATAAAACCTCGAGATGCTTCGCCCAGGGATCCCTGAGAAAGCAATAAAAGGCTTCTCAGCAAGAAACAAGAGGGACCCAGAAAAATAATAAAACAAGACTTGATCAGAGGATAGGGGGTCTCATCACAAGCCAGCCTGTAGGTCCATGGGTACCTAGCAGTATGACATTACCACTAGCTAGTTACCACGCCAGGGTAGTGACTCTTGGTTGCATGGCCAAGGGAAAGGGGGTCTCATCACGAGCCAACCTTCTCATTTCTGTGAAAGTACTTGTGGGTAACGCTGTCACCACTGGTCACCACG
The DNA here is from genome assembly GCA_009831015.1 of Picea engelmannii. Lineage (NCBI taxonomy): Eukaryota > Viridiplantae > Streptophyta > Pinopsida > Pinales > Pinaceae > Picea > Picea engelmannii. The sequence continues at coordinate 36,098 of ML860571.1, forward strand.
CCAGGGCAGTGTCCCTTGATTAGCTCTTGAAGAAAAAAAAGCAATAAAGAATAAAAAAATAAAAAGAATAAGAATAAAAGGCATGAGTGGGCTTGGAAAAAACTGCATCCAGGACAGGTACAACTCGCCTTCTACAAAGGCACCCACAGGTAAAGTTTTTGCATCCTCTGTCCTCATTGCACCCACCTGCTTAGACATCCCTTGACCACATCACCCACTTACATGGCTTGGATGAGGTCTCCTCCAGAAACGTTCCTTTTCCAGTGGACACTAGCCCAATAGGACGACTTGTCTTTTTCTTCAGACTTGTATTGTAGGCTTGTGTAATATCTTTGAGCTTTTGACTTATGCACGTGTTTAATAATATTGATGATTAGATGTGATTGACATTGCTATGATCCCTGTGACTGATGAGCCCATGGAGGGCGTAGTTGTTGATGTGCAAGACCATGCCCGACGGATAGGTACCGTTTTAGACCGGTACACATGGGGAGATGATCAGTTCGGACCTTCATGGGGCTGAAGAGTGTTAAATTTTTTAATTAAAATAAAGTACCTAGGCAAGTGTTTCTCATCCCTAGGCGCCTAAGGGGTGAGAAAGTGCCTAATGTAGGCCCTAGTCATTTAATTTGTGAGATGCAAATTAAAAGGTGACTTTATGACTTTAGTGAGGGTGAGTGAAGAGACACCAAATCTCAGCCACTCATCTAATCCAATCTCAACTGTTGGATTAAGAGACCCCTCACCTACCTCATGAGGTCGATTAGGGAGGAGGGCGCACCCTAGCTAGGGTTGTTCATTTCATCTTTTGGAGAGCAAGAGAGAGATCGAGCTTGAGAAGAGGCAGCATTTGCAGAGCTGGGCACTTATCCCAAGGTAGCAAGCTAGCACGAGTTTCAAGGCAGAGTACAACATTGAATGCAGTCTGTACGGTATGGATTTGTAGAGGCCGTACAACCATTTATTATGCACAGAAATCGAGGGAGATAGTAGAAACATTTTTGAGAAGTTTGGCATGCATCCCAAGGCTGCCATACAGTCATTTATTTGCATAGAAATCGAGGCACCTGCTATCATTAATTTATGGGTGAAATTTTGTACTGTCCGTACAGATTTTTGGCACGATTTTCGAGGGTCGTACAACACAGTTTTCTAGAAGAAAGGGCATGGTTTTCGAGGAGCTGTTACTGTCGCATATTTCGTACAGTCTTGGCAGAAATTTGGCACAGAAATCGAGACAGTCCGTACATCATTTATTGCTGGGACAGCCGTACAATTGTACGGATTTTGGCACAGAAATCAAGGAGCTTTCTCAGGATTGTTCAGAAGGATTTTTACAGAAGAAAGTCTGAGATAAGTTTTTGTAATTTCTGAAGATGAATACTCTGTAAAAGAAATTTCTTTGAAGCTCATAAATAATAAGAAGCCCTCTCTCACTGGTTTTCCCCTTGTGTGTTTTTCCAGGGTCGATGTTAGAGCGAAAATATCTGTGTCTATAATTTTCCGAGTTTTATATGCTGCTGATATTTATTTCTGCGTTATAAACGAAGTTCAGAATACTCATGTTTTAGTTCTGAAATTATTTTTCTGCTGAGTTTTTATATGCTGATATAAAACTGGGTTTGGGCATTAAACATTGGCTGAAAAATCAGTGAGACTGAAACTGGGTTGGGGTCTGAAAATTTTACATGGTATCAAAGCTGAGTTGAAAGGAAGCAGAAATTTCAGCAGTCAGAAAGTTGGGACAACAGTCACTTCACGGGGCAGAATTTTTAATTTATCATTTTCAGCAGAATAGGGTCAATGGCTACAGGTTTGAGAGTTGAGGACAAACTTGATGGGGCAACAAATTTTGGTGCATGGAAGGAGAGGATGATCTTGCTTTTGCAAGAAAACGAGTTGTGGGACATTGTGGAAAATACCACAACTCATCCTGTTGTGATACCTACTAATGCTACTCTTTTTGCAGCTTAAATTAAGAAGAGTATCAAGGCTAAGAGGATTATTCTTGATGCCATCAAGGATCATTTGATTCCTCATTTGACGGGGAAGGCAAATGCCTATGAGATGTGGGAGTCTTTGACTAAATTGTACCAGAGTACTAATGAGAACCGAAAAATGGTTTTGAGGAAAAAACTAAAGAGCATAAAAATGACCAAGGCTGAAAATGTGGTCACATACCTTACTAGATTGACACAGGTGAGGGATGAGCTTGGAGCTGTGGGGGAAGCCATAGTTGACAATGAGCTTGTGAGAACAACATTGAATGGAGTTTCCAAACAATGGGCTGTTTTTGTGGAGGGCATTGTTGCTAGGGAGAAGCTTCCCAATTGGGAACGTCTTTGGGATGACTTTGTTCAGGAGGAGACTCAGAGAGGTTATGTACATGGCAGTTCATTTACAGGTCACGAGGAGGAGAATGTGGCTCTTGCTACCACTAGCAAGAAGAAGTTCAAAAAGGGTCCAAAGGGAGGAAACAAACCCAAGGGTGAAGGGAAGAAAGACATGAGCAAAGTCAAGTGCTTTGCATGCCATAAGTTTGGGCACTATGCAGGTCAATGTCCGAACAAGAAGACGAAACAAACAACAACTTCAACAGAGGTGGAAGAGTTTTCCACCAAGTTTGACAAGGAATTTTCCTTGATTGTGTGTCTATCCACGAGGACTACTCATACAGATACTTGGGATATTGACAGTGGTGCCTCTCGCCATATGACAGGGGTTCGTGAGCACTTGACAGACCTCACAGAGATGGGAAATGTTGAGGTAGTGCTTGGAGATGACCGGGAGGTCAAGGTGGTTGGTAGCGGGACTGTTCCATTTCAGAGGGAGTCTTTGCCTCCCATGACTTTGACAGAGGTTCTATATGTTCCGGGCTTGAAGAAGAACTTAGTGTCAGTTTCTACTATTGATGAGAAGGGCTATGAGGTCTTGTTCTGTGATGGGCAGGTGCTTCTTTTCCCCAGGGGGTCTAGCATCACTTTGGCCAAAGTGATTGGTACTAGACATGAGAGGCTGTACAAGTTTTTGTTCCAGCTAGTGAGAGCATTGATTCATACTACCAGCAACAGTGACCTATGTGAGCTATGGCATAGGAGGATGGCACATTTGCACCATGGGGCTTTGTGAGTTCTGAGGGAGATGGTGACAGGAGTTCCAGAGTTCAGTTTAGAGCACCATGAGTTGTGCAAGGGGTGTGCTTTGGGAAAGTACACCAAGACTGCTTTTCCGAGCAGTGACAATAGAGCAACAGGGATTCTTGATCTTATACATTCAGATGTATGTGGCTCGATGTCTTTGGCTAGTTTTCTATACTATGTTGTATTCATTGATGACTTCTCTCGGAAGTCTTGGATTTTCTTCATGAAGACCAAAGGACAGGGCTTCAGTCGGTTCTAAGAGTTCAAAGCTCTTGTGGAGAACCAGATAGGGAAGAAAATCAGAGTCCTGAGATCGGACAATGGGGGTGAGTATACCTCCAAGGAGTTCATGGACTTCTGTGCAGGAGAGGCAATCAGGAGAGAGTTGACTGTTCCTTACAACCCACAGCAGAATGTGGTTGTTGAGAGGAAGAACAGGGCCATTGTTGGGGTTGCGAGAGCCATGCTACATGATCAGGGGCTGCCACTATTTCTATGGGCTGAGGCATGCTACACTGCAGTTTATTTGCAGAACAGGAGTCCCCACAAGGCTATGGGGAGCATGACTCCTGAGGAGGCTTTTTCTGGGAAGAAGCCTGAGGTGGGACACCTTCGGATTTTTGGGTGCATCACGTATTCATATGCCCCTTCTGAGAAGAGGACAAAGTTGGAGCCCACGACAGAGAGAGGGATCTTTGTTGGGTACAATGAGGCTTCAAAGGCTTTCCGTATTTACCTTCCTTCCTTGAGGAAGACTGTCTTGAGGAGGGATGTCAGATTTGAGGAGGATGGAGCCTTTAGGAAGTCTAGAGGGACAGAGAAGGGTGAGGAGTCTTCACCATAGATTCAGGTGAGTCCGCAACAGACTACAGTGACACAGAGTTCGGGGCCACCAGCTTCGGTGACGACAGGTTCACAGGTGACAGGGCCACAGGATTCAGGTTCGCAGGCTACTGGTCCACAGGTTTCAGGATCAGGTACTTCAGAGTCTACTTCAGGATCATTGTCTTCAGGAGATGGGGTTGAGTAGGGAGAGTCCCCTCCACGGGACACTACTTCAGAGAGGAGGAAGCCCAAGTGGCTTCAGGACACTTTGAGGGAGCTACAGGGTTCAGTGGGGAATCCCAGATAGGCAGTGAGGGAGAGTAAACCTCCCGAGAGGTTTTGCAGCTACATCGCGATGGTGAGTAGTGTTCGGGAGTCTGAGCCTTCCACTTTTGAGGAGGCTACTAGTAGACAGGTGTGGAGAGATGCCATGATGGAAGAGTACAATTCCATCATGAAGAACGATGTCTGGGAAGTTGTTCCT
>ML860573.1:0-24709 GCA_009831015.1 Picea engelmannii
TGCACTTACTCCCATCCTCCTAGGATTTCTCTTACCTTATCTTCATCATACTTTGCTTGCTTTCCTTCTCATGGGCCTTTCCTTCTCTCTTAATATTCATCTTTGCATGTCGAACATTGTGTTAATGCTCATTTTCTAAATTTTTAGTTCTCCTTGTGTGAGTTATGGATGCAACTCAATTAGATGTTAAAAGGGGGTGCCCCTAGATAAGATATCAAACCTTCGAGGTTGGCCATACAAACCTTCGAGGTTGACCATACAATCAACAATACTCAATCATAGTTCTTTAAGCTCACATAACATCATCCCCTAGAACTAGCTCCCCCTACCTTGGTCAAATGCTCTTGCACAAGAGTATCCATTGAGTGTATTATGAAGGAAGATAATAAGAAAGGAGCCTTGTTATAAGGGGTAATTGGAAAGGATCCCTACTACGAGGGGTAATGGAAATGAGCCCTCAGGTCTTTGACAAAGGGTGGGATCTGGCCTCATATTACATTCTTTTCTCATTTCCTAAAGCATGTTCTATTTTTAGGTCCTTTCTTTAGTAGGGGCATGTTGTTTCCTTATGAGTTCAGGTAGGTTCCTTAAGGGAAACCTTGCAGGGAACAACTTATTCCCATCCTCATGAGCTCAGGTGATTTGGATTATTTTCGACACGAAATGAGAGCGGACATATAATAAAGAAATGCACAAAGATATCGTGGATATCCAATAATATAACAGAAATGTATCATAGATGCAACCATAAACACAGAGATACAATAATACATAATTTTCCATTAATGAGCGAAAATGTACAAAGATTGTAAAAATACAGAGTGAAAGCATCGCTAGAATGGTGGCAACTTATCTCTGAGAAGAGATGTGACGGATACTCACATTCACAAGAATATGATTGTTACAATGAGGCTCCAAAGGCCTTTTTAACATAAGTAAAATCCAAAACCCTAACCCCGAAAAATGAAAAACCAAAAGGTTTGCGGGCCCCGATGGGGGTAGTTGATACGTCAACTTCTCGGGGGCGTAACTTTTGCATACGATCTTCATTTGGTGCGCTCGATACACCGTTAGAAAGGTCTAACCAAGATTTTTTTTAAATGGCCTAGGTCAGTGCCTGCGCTAGTCACCTGGGCCCCAAATCCCCAAAAAATTCATTTAGGGCCTCAAAACGGCTTCAAAAGTTTGGAACTTGAAAAACTACCAAGATGGAAAACTATTTTTCGAGCCCGTGGAATAGGTGGGTGGCCACTGATATCCATCTGGATCAATCCTCCCTCCTTAGGAAGCAATGATCTCCATTACGTTGAGTTCCCAGGGGAGAGAGGGAAGCGTTTGCTGAATATGAATCTTGGTGAGCTACTTACCTTGCTGGAGACGTCGCGTTGCTCGATTTGTGGAAGGTTGTCACAAACTTGTTGCTGGCGGGGTTGAATCTATTCAACCAAATGAGCTACCTGAGATGACTGTGTGCAAAAGGATTTTTTGTGCTTTGCTGCAATCTTGTCGACCTGCTTCTGTTGGATAGAAGCTGCTTGGTCCGAGGCTGTAGTGGTTGAAATATCCTTCTATTCACCTTTTGAACAGATTGTAAAGACGTTGAATTTTGTAGTATGAGATACTACCTTGCGACATTGTTTAGGTGGGACAGTAGTTGGAACTACCTCTGGTATCCTGTAGAGATGACCCCCCAGAGTAAAACTGACACTACAGGGTCGAGACTCATATATAACATGATGCTTCCACATATATGGCTGGCCCAAGAGAACATCACAGACGTCCAGCGGGGCAACATCACATAATACCTCATCCTTGAAGGGATGGATGTCATATGATAATTGACATTGCTGGCTGACACGAAGATCTTGTCCCTGGCGAAGCCACCCGATGTTGTATGGCTGCGGCTGTGGTGTTGTCGACAATCCCAATTGTTTGACGACCTCTATTGAGATGAGGTTTTTCTGGCTTCCACTATCAACAATAAAATGCAGTGGGGTCCCCTTCACCCACAACTGTGAATGAAAAAGGTGCTCCCCCTCTTTAGGATTTGTTGGTTATTCCGGTTGAATTGTTGCAGTCGCGACAATAGCAGTGGGGTCTGCGTCGATGATCTACCATCTATCAGTATTTTCTGAATCGGATTATGAATCAGGGTTCGGATCCTTGTCTTTGATCTCGACCACGAATGACTGTTTTGAGCAACATTCATCGGTGTTGTGCCAGGGGATTTTGTGGAAATCACACCATTTTTCGGTGTCCTTCTTCGTCTTTTCGTGAACCTTCTTTTCTTGTGGCTTGGACTAGTTTTCGGGAGGCTGTTTGTTAGGGTCGTCTTTATCATACTTTGGTTGTTGTGGATTTGCAAACCTGAACTCTCATTTTTTTTTGTGCTTAAATTTCTGCTCGATTTTAACGACATATCGATAAGCAACACCGAGTGATGAGATGTCCATAAAATCCATTTTAGTTTGGATGTATCTGTGTAGAGCCCCACGATATTTCAGAACCAAATGTCGTTTAGAGTCATTGATACCTAGCTTGGTGCGCAAGGTATGGAAGGTATTGGTGAACTACAAAACTTCTTAGCCCCTCTCTTGTCGTAGTGCGGTTCATGTCATGTACTGGTCCTCATAGTTGCCAACAGGGTAATATTGTTCCTTGACCGCATCCACAAAAAAATCCCAAGTGGGATTGGCCCCATATATTCCAGACTCCTCTGTGGAACTTTGCTCCCAACAAGTTTCTCACCAATGTTTGACATGGGGGAGAGCCTAAAGGAGTGCGAAGGTGATCTTTTCCCTGTCATAAAAATGGTGAATAGAGAAATAACCTTTAAGCAGATTTAACCTTTTGTCTAGGGCATCCGCATCTATCTGACCTTCAAATACGGGAATATCAAAATTAACTTGTACCTTGAAAGGCGAGGTGCCTCCAAAGTGGCCACTTGATGAAGATGTGTCTATTTTTATCGGCATGCTTTGAAGGATGTGGGAAAAATTCTCCATCATTCTGTCCCTCTGTCGCGTGAGAGCTTGCTCAAGCAACATATTAATAAAATCTTCTGCTTCGTCGTTTTTCTTTTCTTCCGCCATGGAGGGTTTTTTGGGCATGCGAGAGAGATTGTCCTCAAGAGAGACAAGCTCGAGACCCAACTTGCTATACTCGGATCTCATCGAGGGCATGCACTGAAAAATAGTCAAGAGCAGCCTGCTCTGATACCACTAATCTAGATTATTTTTGGCACGAAATGAGAGTGGAGATATAATAAATAAATACACAGAGATATCGTAGATATCCAATAATATAACATAAATATATCAGAGATGCAACCATAAAGACATAGATACAATAATACACAATTTTCTATTAATGAGCAAAAATGTACAAAGACTGTAAAAATACAAAGTGAAAGACTCGTTGGAATGGTGGCAACTTATCTCTGAGAAGAGATGTGATGGCTACTCGCATTTGAAAGAAGATGATTGTTACAATGAGGCTCCAGAGGCCTTTTTAACATAAGTAAAATAAAAAACCCTAACCCTGGAAGATGAAAAGCCAAAAGGTTTGCAGGCCCCAATGGGGTAGTTGATATGTCAACTTCCCGGGGGCGTAACTTTTGCATACTATCTTCGTTTGGGGTGCTCGATACACCGTTGGAAAGGTCCAACCAAGAAGAACGATTTTTGACTAGCCCAAGTTAGTGCCTTTAGTAGTCACTTGGGCCCCAAATCCCCAAAAATCGTCGTTTAAGGCCTCAAAACGACTCCAAAAGTTTGGAACCCAAAAAACTGTCGAAAAAATGCCAAGATGGAAAATTGTTTTTCGAGCCTGTGGAATAGGTGGGTAGCCACCGATATCCACCTATATCATTGGGAAATCCTTGATGGAAGATAGCCCCACGAGGAACAACCAGAGCCTTACAAGCCAAACTCCTTAACAAACGAAGGACGGACAATAATATAAGTAATGGCAATAATGAGGGATTGGGTCAAGTCCCTTGATGAAGGAGTAGTAGAGAAGAATAAGGCTAATCCCCTATACAACCAAGGAAATAAAGCAATATCCTCTATGTTTATGAAATATTGCTTTATTGCATTGAATTGTATGGCTTCGATAACTAGATAGATAATAAAAAGGGTCTTTTCTTGTTTCAAACCATTGGTTCAGTGAGGGGAGAATTTGTACTATATACATCTTCTCTTCTCCCATAAATAATACATATACTTGGATCATCAATCAACAACTTAAAACCTAAAACTTGTGTTAAGGAGAAGGGAGAAGTTCAGACTCAGTTCAAACATGATGTTTGTTGTTATTTACACTCATTGAAAGAATAAACTAGGAAGGTTGATGCTAAGCATTTATGCCATAATAATTAGGAGTTTAAGAGGAAGGTGATTCATAGCTTACAAGTGGTTTAGAATATTTGAATAGTAAATAATCTCCTATCACCGTGGAGGAAGGGACTACTGTGGAGAATGCAAACAATCATCGTGAATTAATGATGCAAGCCCTTATCGAAACACTAGATGATTATCCCTAAGGAAATTATGTGCTACCAATCCTCTTTGAAATGGAAGTATGCAAGGTGAGGAGGTCATAATAAAAACTAGTTACGTTCTAGTTGTGATGGTACTTAGGAGTGTGGTCTATGATCCATGGTGATAGAAGGGTACTTTTTGTTATACATATTTGGTCTTCACAAATATGGAAAATTGATAGATGTTGTCTTTTATGTATCTTTTTTCCCCAAAGAAATATAGTCCCTCACTCTCCCACATATTAAGCATTCCATGTGAGGACATTTGTACCTTGCCATCCCCTCGGTGATCTCCTCCCTCTTCTTGCTTTTTAGGACGAAGAATGATAGTAACTGTCAATTGAAATACTAACCAATAATGGATAAGATGTGTAATGTAACATAATGGTGACATGGAGTAATGTTATGATATGTAAAACATTGTAATCCTAATACTCTAAAATGAAAGAACAAATTGTATGCCTAACTTAAAAATGTTTTTTTTTTACCATAATAATAAAAAAGAATACAAAAAAAAGACAACATAAAATAAACCACTGTAGATTCTATGACCAAGATCTATTAAGTATATAACAATTTACTATTTGAATTCTTTTAGATTCTTTTAGATGTCTCTTAGTGCTTAATAGTTTCGGGGTTTAAATGAATTTACATTAGTTTTAATAGATATAAATTTTATATTACTTATTACATGAGTGGACTAGGTGAACAACTAAAAAACAAGTAGATTAGGAGATTAAGGTACACTGACCACAACAAATATTTAATGTATTAATTCATGTTTATGTCACTGACTAATATTGTAATGTTCATCGTTGCTTCCTCCACAAGTTATACTATTAGAAGTAAGAAGAAACATATAACTTTTTATAAGGACTTCCTCTGTTCATATATATTACTTGAGTGACGCCAAAATATCCATAATAGCGTAAATGAGATAGTCAAGATTCTTTTATATGTCAAAAAAAATGGTTGGGATGTTGTGTTGATGGAGTTGTCTATAAATGTAGTAGTTTTCATATTAACATAATGATTGATTGGTTACAAAGTGAGTATACTTGCTTGCTTGATCTTCCCCTATCCTCCTTTGTATGATCAAAAAATTATTTTAAAAAATCATTAAATAACAATACTCTGTAATACCCCATTTCCATGATATTTTCACATACTAATTAAAAAAAACTTAATACATCAAATAAATAACATCTTGGAGTTATTTCTATGACTATAAAAACCTCCTATACCATGAGTTATATACTCTGTCACCAATATTTACATGTTACCTTATGTTGATACATAGATACTAAAAGATAATATTTAGCTATATTGTATTCTTCCTATTTTTTTTTTTTTACTTTTCTCACACTATTATTGAATACTCAAAGATAATATTTAGCTATATTTTATTCTTCCTATTATTTTTTACTTCTCACGCACCTTACATCTATTATTAAACTTCCCCTTACACCTATTATTAAACTTTCTCTGAACATTTCCATTGACTTCAATTATGAAATACCATGAACATATTTTTATTAAACTTTCTCTGAACATTTCCATTGACTTCAATTATGAAATACCATGGACATATTTTATTTTTCTTTGGAACTTATTTTTCTTTATCTAAAAAGAAATAGTTTAATGCCACCCTAGCTAATTCCTTTCAAGGTGAGTTTGTATTCTACCCCTTCTCTTCCCCTTCAAACTTTTATTTGATTCCTTATATAGTCTACATCTCTAAATTAGCATTTTTGTTTTTCCAATCATTGAATTCCTCTAAAAGCTCTTATTTGTTTTCCTTAAAGGTCTCTGCCTTCTAGTTCCTTCCAATGCATACTTCTTTTGTAAAAAAAATTTTGTACAACTCTTAGGATCTTGATGTCTATTCGAAATCCAAAATTCCCTTTGCCATGGGTTTGCATAAATACGTTAGCTACCTTTCTCATTAGTGGAAACTTCTTAGTTGAAAATAGTACATAGTCCTAGTGTCATGTTGGTGGAATTTCCATGTCTACCTATATAATATTTTGCCTTTCTTATCCAAACTTCCAAGCCACTCAATGGCTTTTCCTATCACGAACCTAAATGGTTCTATAAAACCCTCATCCTCAAGAAGAGTTTTCCTATCACGAACCTAAATGGTTCTATAAAACCCTCATCCTCAAGAAGAGTTTTTTTTTTTTTTAAAGTGGACTTGTTAAAGGACCTTAATATATATATATATATATATATGGTACCACTTTAGTTTTAAGTCATGGAATCTATATGATCATATTAGTAATTGTAAATATATTTCATATGGATTTAGATTTATGAAGTTCAAATACTTTCTCTTGACTATGTAGTAAAGTTGTCACGGTTCACTCCATGCTATATAAAAACGTATTTCCGAAATATAATATATATTGTTTTAAGATAGTTATGGGAATCAAAAGGAGGTGATGATCCACAAAAGGGGAAGATCAAAAGGGGTCCATGGGAATATTTTTTTGCCAAGTGTTAGCTCAAAAACTCTCCTCATTTCCACAATGTGCCATAAATGAAACTCATGGACACTTTTGAATGGGAATATTTTTTTGCCAACTCAAGAACTCTCATCATTTCCACAATGTGCCATAAATGAAACTCATGGACACTTTTGAATGCATCTCTCATCATTTCCACAATGTGCCATAAATGAAACTCATGGACACTTTTGAATGCATGAAGGTTGGTGAAGGAAATTTTGCCTTGCATAAGGGACTATGGTGAAAACATTGTGTAAGGGAAACATACTATTATTTTGGGAAATGAGGAAGTTCCTTATTCCATTCTCCTTCACCATTGTACTTCATTCCTTCTCCATGGTTCTCTCGATTCCCATGTTACGGTCTCACGGAATATCCATCCATGTTTGCAAGCATTGTGCACAAACACCTAAATCTTCATTCTTATGGGAGGTTATGTAGTGTACAGGGTGGGGAAGGAATGAGAAAGCATCGATGGCATGCTTATGCTCCTTATTGACTCCTTGTCATTAAAATAATTTTCCACATGGTTTTTCCCACAAGGAAGTTAGTGTTTAAATTCTTTTTCCCTACAATGGGACACAAGTTGGCTTGTATTTCCTAAGGGGTTGTATAATAAAAGGAGAATTTCTAAGTTGTGTTGTGTATGAGTGAGAGAAGAGAATTTCACCATTTACTAAAGGCTAGATTATTAGGTGTCTGAGAATCATGTAGAGGGAGGTTTGTATTAGTAATGAGAGTTGTAGGTTGACTCGAGAGTGTTATAGGCCCATGGTTGGGTTCTTCACCCTGGTGATCTCATAGATCTTATCAAGGTAACATCTACAACAAATGCTTCTAGTTGGGTGGTGAATCACTCTTACACAATAATTTTCTTAGATCACTTTCACCAAAAGATACGTGTTTGACTATTGTTTGCTTCTTCATAATTCAGTTCTTTGGAATCTATGACTATACAAAGGACTCCTATACTATTGAATGCAAATTTTACATTTGCATTTGCTATATCCATATGACTTTAATGTCATTGACCTATAATTTTGATGCCCTTTTAATTAATCATTTCATTATGGGTAGATCATCGTCAATTTGCCTTAATTAAGTATTTCTTAATCTTTAAATATGTATTTTGATGCTTTTTAGATTCCACGTTTATTAAATCAAGCCCCAATTTGTGTCTAAGTTGTACTAGAATACTTTTGAACCACTTTCGCCTAAATTTTCCCTTATTTATGGGGTTTTGACTTTGTCAATTGTATGTTTCCTTTATTTTAATCTTAGCTTCCTTATGTAGACTATTATATTTTGGGACTCGTTTCCAAAGGTTGATCTTCGAGTATTGCATCTAATTCTCACGGTCTTAACATACAAATCCATTTCTCTCCTTTTCATTGTAATATATTGTGAATTATATTCATGGTAACATAATAACAAAATGCCTACTTACCCTTAATTTAGAGATGACAATTAGGGTTTTCCATTTACCTTTTCACCTATAAATTGATAATCAAGTTTCATTCTATTTATCTCTCCCCTTCACCATGCTTAGACTTACTCTACAAGTCATATTTATTATGTGATAGTCTTTTCAAGGTTATCGTATTGATTCTTTCCTCTTCGCATGATCTCCTCCCTCCTTAAGTTCTTGAAGAGGTTTCATATTCTCTTTTCACTAGGATTCTCACACAATGAATGATTTAAAACTATCATTTTAATCTTGTTTTAGGATTTTAGGATATTAGCTTCATCGAATCATAATCCTCTTACATGTAAAGGAGAAATGTAATATTTTGATTTTAATCCCCATATATATATATATATATATATATATATATATATATATATATATATATATATATATATATATATATATATATATTTTTTTATNATTATTTTACCTAAGTGTCTATTCATATGAACGTAAATCTTAACCAATACGCATGGCCTTGGCATGCACAATACCTGCTACTGTATGAAGTTTGATAGCCATAAAATAAGAGCCTGAATTTTTTAGTACAAATTTTGCAAGATGGACCCTGACAGTATACATAAAAAAATAAGAAATATTTATTACAATAACATTGGGGGATGTGAAGGCAACAATAAAACTTCAAAGTTTTTGACCAATAAAATATAAGATAAATGAGAATTAAAATTTAAAATAAATAATTATTTTTTAAAACTTTGGATAAAGGGGTGTATATTTTATGGTCAACCATGAACTAATAGAAAGTCAAGCTTAACTCAAAGCTATATACCATGCCTATCGTAAATTTTAACAAGGCTACTAGGTAGCATATACTTGTCGAATATAATAATGAAAGTATTGTTTAAGGAGATAGGGAGAGAAGGAGAAGGCATGGAATGACTAAATGGTAGAAATATTTATTACAATAACATTGGGGGAGTGAAGACAACAATAAGACTTCAAAGTCTTTGGCCAATAAGATCTCAGATAAATGAGATTTGACATTTAAAATAAATCATTATTTTTTAAAACTTTAAATAAAGAGGTGTATATTTTTTGGTCAACCATGAACTAATAAAAAGTCAAACCTAACTCAAAGCTATATACCATACTTATCGACAGATATAATAACACCCCAAATAATATTGCTCCAATTATATAAAAGTCCATAATACTTATCAACATGTATAATAACACCCCAAATAATATTGCTCCAATTATATAAAAGTCCATAATAGTAATCTATAATAGAAGCAAAATCCAAATGTAAGTAAATAACATATACTTAATTTTTAAACTTTTATATGATTGAATATCATTATAATTCAAAAAATTAAAATCCACGAAACCACTTCTAAAAGTAAAGATAATTGAATATCATTATGATTTCTCATTTTGATTACATGGCGAGGCGATGGCGGCATTGGCGATTTTTGAACCTGGTTTTGGCGCCTTGACGTTTTGCTCTGGTGCTTGGCATCCTCCACACGAACCAGCCCTTGCTCACAGGCGTGCCTCCCAATCTTTCTTGTCTCCGGCTGGGTCTACAGACTGTTTTGGGTTAACGAGCTGCGTCCGTCTTTTTGGGCATAGTGGCAGACTATCCGACCACCGGTCTAGTGATACAGACTCTGGAATCGACATGTACTGATCTGGTAATGCTCTGGTTTTTGCTGCTGTCCGACCTTCCCTTCCGACCATAAGCTCTGCTTTTGCTTTTTTATTTAAGAGGACCCCCAGTCTTTTGTGGTCTTTCCTTTTCGCCCTTCACCTTTCCATAGGCTGACGTTCTCCCGTGTTTTGAATGTTTCCTGGAGGTCCTTTCGACTCTCCTCTTACACTCAGACACTCCAGAAGCCCCTTCCATTTTTACATCTCCCTGTTCCACTGACCTGACATCCTAAAAGCTATTGTGGAAAGCCTTTGACATGGACCCCTCTGCAGGGGCCTCGGGGGATCCATGGGACCACCCGGCTATTCTAGCTTCGATCGATGAGCTGTGCTCTGCACATTTTCGATCCACCAACCGGCCCGACATCCCATCTTCCAAGATTCCAGGTGCTATTAACCATACTACTCTTTCAAAGCAGTTTACATGGCCTACTGCACAAAACCCCTCTGGAACTACTGAACAGGACACTCCTGGTGGAGCCCGCCTACTGGATAAACGAACAAAAAATGCTGACTTATCTGACTCACAGGATGGCGACCCTGTTGGGAGTCGTTCTCTTCCTGGACACACTCCTTTAAAACCGGGCTTACACAAACGCAGGCAGAAAGTGTGGAAGCCCAAGACTAGACATCCCAAGCTTACCCTTGGAATGGATGTGGGACTTTCAGACGCTTGCAATCTAGCTCTCTGTGCATTAGTTGGGAGGCTAGCTTATAAAGAACAATGCAAACAGAGCTTGGACTCCTGGGTATTAGTTCATTGGAATCCACTGCTGGGTTACTCACCAAAGATTCTCAAGCTTCAACAAGGCTGGCTGGGGTTCATTTTCCGAAAACCTGAAGACTCGGTGCTCATCCTGGAGCGGTTCTGGGCCTACGACGAGGGTAGCCTCATGCTAAAAAGGTGGAGACTGGGTTTCAAGCCATCCTCGGAGTTCTTTAGCCACCGACATTTATGGGTTCTTCTTCCAGATCTTCCTTTACAGCTTTGGAACCAGCAAGCGCTTGAATTGATTGGCTCAGCCATAGGGAGATTTCTCAGACTGGATCCATCCACCCTCACGGCTTCAGACAGGAAAATGGCTAGGATTTATGTGGAAATGGACATACAAACTGGTTTACCCGAAATTCTGGAGATAGATTGGCGCAACCAACAAATAGCCCAGAGGATTGACTGCTTAGGCATCCCGTTTCGATGCTCCTACTGCCGCCGAACTGGTCATCTGCGGAAAGACTGCTACAAGTTCCCTCCACCCACTATTGCTTTGGATCCGGCCGAGGATCCTACTTTTGATGGTTATATTTCTTCACCCAACCAACTTGTGGAGGAGACTCCCCACCCCGGGAGGGATTCCATGCCGGCTGATGATTCGATTCTAGGTAAAATCCAGCGTTTTTGTCCTTCACTTTTTAATTCTTTTACTTTCTGGGACAGACTTTTTATCACTCAACAGGTCGACCTTTTCTCATTCGCTGCTACTATGGACCCCCCACCAGCTTTGACCGAGTCACACTCTCCTATACCCTCTTCGCTGCCTACTTCTACTAAACAGGTCTCTACTGAACACTCTCTGAAATCGTCACTCACACCACCCGAGTCGATTCCACCGGATTCTTTGAGCTCATTAACTGAGGCACAGCCTGGATCATCTACGCTACCTGGCTACACCGAACCGACTCAATCGGACACCCAACTTGACTCCATGTTCCCGAGTACTGCTCCTGGCCCATCTCTCCCCTTTGAGTCGTTACCAATCAATACTTACCTTGGGAAAGCTCTTTATCATCCCACTCATCCTACATATGATCAACCTTCTTCATCTTCCACTAAACTTTCACCTGGACTGGAACCGACCTGGTCGAGAGGCATCGGACTGGAGCTCTCGCCACTTAAAACTCGCAGTGCTAGGAAAAAAACACAGGCTGGACCAGCGGCTTTGGATACTTCTGCATCTACTACAACTCATGGGGCGCTTAGAGGATTTAAAGCCCTTGCCCGGGGTAAATCATGATCCTACTTTCCCTCAACATTAGAGGGGTTGGAGGGCCCCTGAAACATGCCTCCCTGCGTAGACTGTTGGATCTCATAAAGCCGTCAGTCGTCTTTCTACAAGAAACACTCGTGGATGCCTCTACTGCAAGGGACTTCATGCACTTGCTAAGACCAACTTGGATATCCTGTGCTGCTGGCTCGGTTGGAAACTCGGGGGGCCTTCTGGCCTCGTGGGACCCCTCTTGCTTTGATATCCTCCCAATGCTCAGCCCAGGTGGAATTCTACTCTCCAGACATTGCTTTGAGCTCAAGGCAGACATCAACCTACTCAATGTTTATGGGCCTTGTGCTGATCGTAAAGTTTTCTGGAACCGACTTGATGATCTTGGGCTTTTAGCAGCTAAAAACCTCATACTGGCCGGTGATCTCAATCTTACTACCAGCTCTGAGGAAATTTGGGGAGACAGGGCGCAGATCGACCCGCTCCATAGCTTTTTTAATCACATCTTCTTCAAAAATGCTTTAGTTGACTTGAAACCAGCTGAGCTTCTTCCGACATGGAGGAATGGGAAACGTGGCACAGATAGTATCGCCAAAATATTAGATCGATTCCTAATTGTAGAGGACCTGCTTACGCCTTCTTGTAGCTATCGATCTTGGGTAATTCTACCCTTTCTCTCTGATCATGCCTCCATTTGTTTACAGTTGGACAGGGGCAGGTTTGGTAAGGGTCAGCCTTTTAAATTCAACCCTCTTTGGCTGAAAGAGGACTCTTTCAACACTCTTGTAAGAACAGTTTGGACCGATTCTTCATCCATGTCACCGAATGATCCACAAGGGAATCTCTCGACCAAGCTGTCCATTTTAAAATCTCGATGCATACAATGGCTAAAAGAGAAAAAATTAGCTGAACAAGCCGACATACACAGAATTGAACAGGAGCTGGTTCACCATCTTCGTCTTAAACTTCAGGATGCAAACACTTTGGATATTGATTGCAAAATTAAAAGCCTTGAGGCAGAACGTACTGCATACTTGCGCGCTGATGAAGAGCGATGGAGGCTGAAAAGCCGTGCAATATGGCTTGAATCAGGCGATAAAAACACACGCTATTTTCACCGTTTAGCAAGTGCCAGGCGTGCCAAAAAGCATTTATGGAACATTGAAGATAATGAGGGTCATTTACATCATACACAGGATACTATCAAAGACGCGGCCTTCAACCATTTTAAATCTTTTTTTAAAGCTTCACCGGTTTCTGATCTTGCTGCACAAATCGAACTTGCCAGTCATTTCCCCAAGATGGTCACCCATGAGGAAGCCATAGCCTTGGAAGTGCCATGCACAAAATAGGAGCTGTTTGAGGTCCTTAAGGGCTTCAACAAAGAGAAGAGCCCCGGACCAGATGGTTGGTCTGTTGAATTTTACTTACATTTCTTTGAGATATTGGCCCAGGATCTCTTGGACGTGGTGGAGGACTCAAGACTTAGAGGAGTTGTGAACCCACAACTCAATAGAACCTTTGTGGTACTGATTCCAAAATCTAATTTGACCAAAAACTTTCAAGACTTTCGCCCTATATCCCTATGTAACCTTTGCTACAAAATTATATCCAAGATAATAGCGAGAAGAATCCGCCCCTATCTGTCCTTGGCTTTGTCTGCTGAGCAACTTGGGTTCCTTAAAGGGAGACAAATCCTCGATGTTGTTGGAGTTGCCCATGAATGTATTCACAGTATAAAGTCGAGAAAACAGCAGGCCGCTCTTCTAAAGCTGGACCTTAAAAAGGCCTTCGACTGCATCAATTGGAACCTTCTTCACCTCATACTTTTGCAGTGTGGTTTTGGCCTGCTCTTCACCAACTGGATTCTGGGCTGCATATCCACAACCTCTCTAGCTATCCTTATAAACGGGGAAGCTACCAGATCTTTCCTCTGCGAGAGAGGACTCCGACAAGGATGTCCTCTTTCACCTCTGCTGTTCATTTTGGTACTGGAGGGGCTTAGCATCTTGCTAAAAATCAAACAAGAAGAGGGACACCTAACTGGCATTAAAATATCGGGGAGGTTAAATATTCTACACTTACTTTTTGTGGATGACGCGCTGCTCATGACCTCGGTCGATCCTGATGAATGGACTTTGATTTACACTATCCTTGCTTCTTTCTGCTCAGCTGCTGGCCTGGAGATTAATTTACAAAAGTCTATCTTCCTTTTATCAAGCACTCTGGGATCCACTTTTTCGGATATTACAGAACAGTTTGGCATCAAAGCACTTGAGCTAGAGAAGGGGTTTTCTTATCTTGGTTTTCTTCTAAAATCTACAAGATATACTAGCAAAGATTGGCAGTGGCTTTTAGACAAATTCAACAACAAGATCCAGCACTGGTGCAACAGATTCCTCTCTTTAGGTGGCAGATTCGTCCTCATAAAATATGTTCTGGAAGGCATCCCGGTGTACTGGATGGCGCTTGCACATATCCCGGCATCGATTTTGAAGAGTCTTCGTCAACTAATTTTCTCTTTCCTATGGACTGGCAGCAAAAAAAACAAAGGCTATCACCTTTGCAATTGGGAACTGATTTCAAAACCAAAATCATTGGGGGGCTGGGGTCTCAGGCACCTACCAATCTTCCATAGGGCGCTCTCGACCAATACTTTTTGGAGGATACTTATGAAACCCAGTCTTTGGGGATCGGTCATCAAAGCTAAGTATTTTCCTTCCCTCCCGGTACACATCTGGATCAGATCAGCCCCGGATCGACCTACTAGAGGCTCTTTAATCTGGAAACATCTCTCACAGACCCTGCCGATTATCCTAAAGTGGATCTCCTGGAATCCAGGCATTGGTCATCAAATTGAAGTAGGCAGAGACTACATTCTAGGACTGGGTAGGCGCGCCCTGCTCTTAGCTCCTCTGCTGGCTTTCCTACACCGGAAAAATATCTTTTTCCTTCATCAAATCATATCTCCGATTAATGGAGGGCTGCTCGGAGATCATTGGATCAATGGCGAAGAGTTACAGCTAGAGATCGGTTTTTACAGTGAATGGAGGAGCTACACTCAGCTGCTGATGGAAGCGGGCATCAGACTGCATGATAGACCAGACGTTCTTCTGTGGACTGGAGGAGACCAGTCGGGAGATCTTACAGCTAAAAATGTTTATCAGGCACTTGCTACTTTCTACTGGTCACACAATAATTCCAACCGATTCCAGCAGCTTTGGAAGGCAGACTGTCCTCTCAAGTTAAAACTCTTCTACTGGCTGTTAGTTGAGAATCGTGTTCTGGTATGGTCGAATTTACAGGCACGTGGCTAGAAGGGGCCGAGCCGCTGTTACCTTTGCCAAAAACAGAGTGAAACTTTAACTCACCTTTTCATCGATTGCCCTTTCGCCCGTGCCGTGTGGCAGATCATCGATCCAACGCTCCGTTTCAACAATACGTGGGCGGGCACCTGTGTTATGGATTGTCAACAGCGCTGGAACAAAGCCCACAACTCTCTCTTCCTGTTGCCAATCCATCTTCTATGGCAGATCTGGAAATGTAGGAACTCTGCCCTCTTTGAAGGGAAGACTCCTTCTGCATCTTTTGTGGCAAACTCCATCTTACAAAAGGTTGATATTCAGCTGACCCCGCCACCTACATTACCAAAACAAAGGCACAACTTAGTCTATCCATCTGACAAGGTGATCGCCTGGTTTGATGGTGCCTCCCAACTCAACGACACTATCTGTGGCGCGGGAGGGAAAATTATGTTAAACACCCATACTAGCTACCGCTGGACAATTAACTGTGGTGAGGGGACAAATATGAAGGCTGAATTATTGGGGGCTTGGGCGTCCCTCAATTTGGCAAGACGCCTACAGATCGAAGAGCTTCTACTCCTGGGCGATTCCAAAGTTATAGTTGACTGGTTGCAGGGCAAAGCTGATTTCAAGGTGGCTGCACTTATGGGATGGAAAGAAAGAACATTGGAGTCATCTCTCTGGTTCCAGAATCTTTATGTTTCACACATTTTTAGAGAGGACAACCGCGAGGCCGATGCTCTCTCCAAATCAGCTTTAATTTTTCCCCCGGGCCTTTTCTGCTTCACCAAATGGGAAGATGATAATGCAGGGCCTACCATTAACATTAAGCTGTAACTGATGCTCTCCTGAGCTGCCCGCGGTGACTGATGTCTATCCTTTCTCCAGCAGGTTGATCCTCGAACTGTGGAGCTGTGGAACTGGCATGGCCGATTTGGAGACTTAGTTTTTCTGCTGGTCTTATCGATTTTGTATTCGCTAGCATGACCATCTATGTCTATTTCTTATCTTCCCAGTAGGCTGTTATCCCTGTGGAGTTGCAGTCATGGATTGGAGACCTAGTCATATTGTTGTTTATGTCTATTTTGTTATCACCAGCGATGTCTATTCGACTGATATGTCTATCGTAGTGGCACTCACAGACGGAGTCTGTTATTGTACATTCATATATACTTCTGAATACATAGAGTAATTTTCATGTGGAAAAAAAGTAAAGATAACTATGATGCGACAAAAGAGTTTCTTAAAATAAATTGTTTTATAAAAGAACCCTCTTCATGTCCACCGAACACAATAATGCCTATGAAATGGACGCTTCAATGAGATGAGCCTTCATCTATTTTGCAACGGTATTGTGTTTGTCGGTATTGGAAGGTGGGTGTATCTAGTGAAAGACCATGTTAGATATGACCTTGGGACTAGGAAAAGCCTCATGTTGTAGACACAAATTATTGGACAACCCAACCACCTAGAATGTGATAAATGCATTGTGTCCAACTTGTCACCACCATCTTATCCTAATTTTTATTCTTGACCAACTTAAACTATTATGAATTTCATTTTGGATAATTGTTAGTCATCCACTAAAAAGTCTAAGTTGGGTGTACTTGGTGAAGATTAAGTAATATATCTAAGCGAAATTGGTACATGGTTTTGTTTAAACAAAAACAGAGCCCAATAACCATGAAACACGGTTTAGTTGTTTAAATAAAATCAAAATTTTAAGATGGATGTAGTTAGGTAAAGACAAGTCAATATAACTAAGGATAAACATAATGTATGAATTTAAAAGGGTGATGTTTTTTAAAGGTGTAGTTTAAATGTTTTATGTTTTTTTTTTTTAATTATTATTGGAATCTGACAACATAATTGTTGGTGAAATCACAACTTTACATTGCTTGAATCACGTTTTTTAATGCATAAATCGATTCAATGCCTTAAAAAATCCCTAAGGCACCCGAAATATGTGATCTCAACCACTGAAATCTGCAATTTTCTAAATTTCAGGTCGGATTTTGGACAAAACTCATTGGAAAAAGTACCCAGAAAAGGGTAAAACATAGGTTGTTTAGACTATGTCTTTTTAAAACCCTAAAAAATCATCTAGAGTGTCTAAAAATTCAAATTACCGATATATTTTTCTTTATAAACAAATTGTATGTGATGTGTTGCACTTGTGTGCAATTTCCCTTCTTTAAGATAAATGTAGTTATAAGGGGCAATTGTCTTTCAATAATTCACAAGAATCTCTTCATCTAAATAGTTTTGAGCGATTTCCCGTCTCCAACCAATACTCCCAAGTTTGTTCAAGCATTATTTATTCATTGAGAGAAGAAATTAGTTTCATCGTACACATAATGTTTTTTGTTAGATTTAGGGGAATCGATTGCTTATTGAGATTATCTGGGTGAGATATAGGTTTAAATCTGACTGACTACCACTATAAACTCTAAGCTAGTGTCAATAGCCCGCAAGCTAGCGTCTAGCAAGAAACTTATGACTTTGCAAGGGTTAATACATCTAAAGACACACCCACTAAGGAGGTCCCATTCGTGGGGGGTGCTTATCCTTCTAACTTTATCACAGCGGGACAAAAACTCATTGAAGATTTGAACTTGGATGGAGAGAGTGTAAAACCTATCTCCCAACCATCTAATCAAACCACCTCAACTCATAGAGATAATAGCTTATATAAATTAAAAAAAAAACCATTATCTCTAAAACCCAATAATAAGTGGGCATATTGGAGATTTCCACAATGATATACAAACTTTAGTTTTTAAAGTATATAAAATTCAGACTCATTGAGAATTACCATGTATTGGGTTTATTAGTATTCTAGTCTTTACCATGCCAAGGATAATTTTAAGGATGAAAATTTGTTTTAAAATGTGGAAAATGTGGCGAATCTTACTAGTCCTTAATATGTCAACTGTAAAATGTTTGGTAATTTTTTTGTAAAAATATCAAAATTTCTAAGGATTTTATATAGTTTGTATAATTTTTTGGCTATTTTTAAGATAAAATAATTTTATCCAATAGAATTTTGGCAAATCAATTTAAAAATGACAAATCTTTTTTTGGGAAAAAACATAGAAAATTAGCCATAAATAAAATTTAGCCCCTAAAATTTTACTTTTGTAACCACTCTCATCATTTCACAAACTACTAATCATTTCACAAACTACTAGACTTTACCACCTTCATCATTTCATAGAGTACTAAACTTTACCACCTTCATCATTTCACAAACTAAATTTTGGTAAGGTGTTAAAAGATAACTTGTGCAAAAGAAGCGAGACAGGATATTATTCGGAAAAGTGAAAAAATAATAATGTTTTTTTTTCCCAAAATATTTTCTTAGCTACTAACAACATTGTAAAAAACATTGCTTATAAAAAAAGGAGTGCAAATAGTTCACGACCTACATGTTGAGTGTTTGGTGATAAAGGGTGATGCCCAACTTGTTATATGGAAGCCTAAGCAAGCTTCTCAAAATGGAGGATTTATCAAGATGAATACTAATTGGAGATTAGTCACGCCTCTTCATATTATCATCACTCTATTGAGTGGGTTTAATGTTTTCAAGTCCACCATATCCAATGTGATGATAACATGATTAGAAATATACTTATTAATAAAGGAGTTCAATTCAATGAATAAGTGTCTTAACAATTAGGGATAATATAAAAACTTATCATCAATTTTAACATTATTTTTATTAGATTGGATTGAGAATGAAATGAAGGAATACAAAATATAGTGTTGAAAGTATGATATCACAGTGAAAGCCAATTTTTATTAGTATTTAATGATGAAAGAAACTGAAATGCATATAGGAATACATTATGGCTGAATGGTGGTAGCTTATCTCTTAGAAAATATGTGATAACTATGTTCTTTCATAAAAAGCCTTTAAACATAAGGAGAAAAATCATTAATTTTATTATAATATGAATTAGTAATTTTATAGTGCAAAAACCCCAAAGAAGAAATCCTAAACCTAGGAGCTAAGGTGGAAAAGGAAAGGCGATCCTAAAAAAACTAAGCTTGATTATTACCCTTTTAGAGACACAAATTTTGGATACGAACTCCAATTCATTAATGTGACACCTCATTGGAAATCTATTGACGAGTGTTAGGCTTAGAAATGCATCTAAAATCCATCTTCATCATTTTGAAGCCCCCAAAAATGATAAGACGGGTCAAAAAATTCCGTCGGAAGTTTGAGATCTAAAAACTATCAATGTCAATCTCATTTTTGAGATAATGGAATGATCATGAGGATCAATCATCCCACTTTGGAAAGAATGGTATCGATTGCATAAAGTTCCTATATCATATGGGGAAACTTCTATTAGATTTGGTTCCCTATGAACCACTTGCCCTGGTGAAGAAATTACCTTGTTTTGACAACCCAATAGAGTTGTATATGTCAATAGCGAGTGCTCTTCATCTTGGTATGTTTGTTCATGCCTACTATAGTTTATGCGATGTAATTAGGGTTTATCTCTACGTTGGCTTCTGATATGTTATGTGTCCAACAAAAGTGGGAAGTATGTTCAAATCAACTCCACATTAAGGAGAGGGTGTAAGCCAAGGAAGGGTGGAAGATTTCGTTCAAAAACATTCTTACCCACAACCTTGGTGATGGTGTAGAGCCCATATTAGAGTAGTCTGATCTTCTTGTGGGGGCTTGTGAGTCACTGTTTTTACAAGTGCAACCATATCTTGTCACCAACCTAGAACTTGTCTAGAACAATCTCAATGTTGATTGTGTCGCTACTTGTACTTAGCATTTGTTTTCTACAAAATATCATAAAATTGTTGTTGAACAAGCTAGCTCCATTCAAGAAATTTTGCTGCTCTATCTGCCTCATACAAAACATGGGGTGACTCTTTCCGTGATGATGCAATGGGTAAATCTACATCAACTTGAGGCATTGGCTGGAACACTAGGCACACTTGAAAATGGTTGTGGTGGACGGACTTGTCAAAGGTCATGTTGTAGTTGTGTTAAAAACAAGGAAAGTTTGCATCCCATGTACGTGGATACTTGTAGTCGTACACTTTGATGATATGTATGATTATCTTGTTGATTATCTTCGTCTATCAATTGTCTCGGGATGGAAGCCAATGGATTTGGTCAGCTTGGTGTCCACATTGGAGTAATGGTTGGACCATAAGATACTCAGAAAGTCCCTGTCACAGCCTTAGAACTCATATCTTTTCCACCATGTGCCTTAAATGAAGCCATCCATCTCCTTTGACTTACCAAACCAATCATAATTCAATGCATGGAAGCATGGGCTAAGTACAATCATCACGGGGAAGTGTAAGAGTCATAAATTACTCCTTTCAAAACTAATCCCAACCATAATTTCCCCCAATTCTCTCATTGTCATTCACTCTAGCATTGAATTTGACATTCTCATGTTTGTGATCTACATTACACATGCATTTTTCTCCATCGCTAACCACAAACAATATAGAAAATTGACCAAATCAACATTGTGAAGTGGAAGCCTTAGATGCGGGTGAACTTCAGTACCCACAAGCAAGCATGGGAGATGGCAGACAGGTGCCAGCCACTAGCCACGTGGGCTCACCGCTACCACCCTCCCATGCGAATTAACTATATGCGACGCTCGAGGTCGAGGCCATTTAATGGCCTGACCTTTCCTCATCTTTGTTGGTTAATGCTAAGTACTACGACAATCATCTCACCTTAGAGTTGGTTTTTGGCACCTGTGAGGGAGGGAAACAGACATTTCAACCCCGACAAACTCTGACATCTGCTCTACCTGGTCTAGTCTCGCTTCTACACCGCTCCTCGACCATTTGAAAAGGATAATTTTCTTAACAATTTAGCTCCTCCCTGCGTTGTGGGAATTCATTCCACAGAGTGTGGGTCTCTCTGCGTAAGGTTAGTAGTTCAAGAAATTCATCATACAGGTCAGCCTCTTGGTGAAACCATGCGCAGAAAAATGCAGGCTACCCCTCAACAAGGAAGAGGAGGGAACAGATGTGGATGCAATGGACTGCGAGGCACGACGACGGAGGGTTACAACCGATCTGTTCCAAGGAACCCAAGGAACATGCTTGACGATTGGGAGGAAGAGGTCGTCATTCAACAACTCGCGGGACAGAGAGCTCGTAATCGCAGGGAACATTATAGGATAGTCAAAAATATGTTGGCTCAGGTCTTAATGCACTCTCTTGGTTGCTGGAATGAGAGAAAATCCTCTCCTACGTCCTCCTCCTCCACTCACACTTAGACTCCAGAGAGCCATTCCCAGGTGCCAATGCCCCCATTGCATCATGACCCATAGCAGGATACGACCCCTCAACAGGCAGTATTTGGTTGGAATTGGGCACTCCTCGATCTACTAGAGGAAGCAAGTGGAGCATCAAGAAATGGCAGGGCCCTCCTCTCTTCGCTAGCTGGTTCCCCTCCCCGCCAAAGAACCCACAAATAACTCCCCAGACTCAACAACCTACCGTTCTCTAATAATAGAGGAGAAGCCCGAAGATGCAACTTCTAGTCTCCCTCCCTAGTAATTCATCTCCTTCAGGTTTTCTTGCCTTCATCGTGATTCAGTTTTTAGCAAATGTTATCTATCGTGTTTTTAGTTATTACTTTGCCTCTTCAGCTTGTCAAATAGGTCTCTTTTGAATCATTTTTGTGCTTTTTGTATGCCTGGTTTCCCACCCATGGGCAAGCAATTATCTTTAGATTTCATAGGCATGGTTTCCCTCTCAAGGGTGGGCTTGGACTGGTACTTTTTTCCTCCTCATGACTGATAAGAGGGAAGTTTCTTCGCAGGCCACCCTGACATCTTTTGTATGTATTTTTTTTTTATAATATTCAAAAGCCCTTAAACTTACAAAAAAAAAACATTGTGAAGCGGAAATTGCAGATCTTGATAAAAGATAGCTCATTGCAGGTCATCATAGAATCTAGGTGAGTTAGGAATCCATCAACCATTGTGCATTTACTTCTCTTTGGATGCTTGAGAGCCAACTATATTCTTGCTAGTAATTTTCAAAAAACATACAACAAATTGGGCTCTTTTTTCCCACACTGAAGAGCACTAGAGGGAAGAATATCCTTGAGGGACTAATGAGTAGAGAAAGGGAAGATATTTCTCAAGTGTTGTGTGGGGCAATGGAAGCGAGTGCCATGTATATTTTTTGGTTGGATGAGAGGCTTGTAATGCTTTATTGTGAGTAGACTGGTTAAGCATGATAGGAGATGAGTTGTGAGAGATAAAAACCTATAATTTGGTTCCTTCACCTTGGTGGCTTCATAACTCAACTTCGGGGTGGTGTTTGCACTAGATACTTATGTTTGGATATAAAATTATTCTCACCCAACCATTTTCTTGGACCAACTTCTATTAAAAGACAAGTGTTTTATTGTTATTTATAAATATGCAAAATTACAATTATTTTATGTTATAAAAATATATGTGATTGCATTCTTTGTGTGTGTGTGTGTGGTTAAATATGAGCATGAGAACTCATAGGCCATGAAATTGTTATTCCATGCTTGTATATTTCGCCACATTCTTTTAATTCACACAATGCATACATTTTTTTTAATTATGGTCCTTCCTAGGAGGCTTATTAAGTTGTTATTGTGGGGATTTGGCCTCTAAGGGTTAGGACTCAAAAGCCTTGTAATGTGGCTATTTTTCCTATGGATGGAAATGTTGGGAGGGATGCCACACAAATGGTCTTTGGGAGCCCAAAATGACCCCAAACATGCTTTAAGAAGAGCATATCAATGGCTTCTCTTGTTGCACTCTTCTTGTAGGGTGTCAAAATTTCCATCTTGGAGAATTGATCAACAAACATAAAAACACAATCATGACCATACTTGGTTGAGGGTATACCTAACATAAAATCCATGGAGACTAACTCTCAAGGGTTATCGAGGCTAGACAATTGAGTGTATAGTCCATACTTGTTGATTTTAGGTTGAGAGATGGTATGTGCAATGGGTAGTTTGATATATTTGCTTACATCTTGTCAAAGTTTTCGCTAGCAGAAGTACTTCTACAACATTGTTTGTGTCCTCTCGAACTAAAAGTGCACTCTCACTTGATTGTAGCATGCCTCCCAAATCACCTTCTCATGCACACTTAAGGGAATGCAAATATGCCCTAGATGGCATATAATTCCATCCTAGAGGTGAAAGTTTGACATTTGTTTACCTACCATTGGTGTTTAAATTGTAGCAGTGAAATCATGATCACATATAGTTGGGGCCACTATAATGTGTCTATCCAAAGGGATTCAAGACCACGGATAGTGCCACAATTGAAGCTCAGTTGATGTAGTTTGCAACTCAATTGGTGTTTCCCTTCTCATAGTTGATGTTCAGGTTGAAATGTTGAAGGTATGTGGATCATTTTTGATGGAGGTTATTTTACAACTTAGCTTGAGTTTGCATAATTGTAGAGACTTATGGATAGTGTGAATGATTGTTTCCTTTCCCATAATATAATGCTTCTATTGTCAATAAGCTTTGACAATGGAGTAAAACAACTTGTCATGGGTGGGGTACCTATGAACCATGTTAAACAATGCTCACTATGATAGGCCATCATATTTCCATGTTGAGTGAGGATTGCATCAACAACATAATATGGGGCACCTTTCTCAATTTTGAACATTTGTTGTAGATCCAACAAAATGAGTATTGATGATAAGAAAAGGCATTGCTTCATATACTTGTAAATTCTTTTTATTGTGCCTCAATCCAAACAAACTTGGCCTTGGATCCACCCTTGGTCACCTAGATCAGGGGCCAAGAAATATGGGAGTACTGCAACATGACTGTTATCCCCATTTATTTGCACACCTAGCCTAAAAGGTTAAGCCTTACCAATATGCACCACCATAGTCCATGTATTCCTTGTCATACACACTTTCACACCATTTTCCCTTGCATAACTTAGGAAAACACTTTTTTTTTTAAAGTTATTTTCACTTAATTAAAGTCATAATCTCCTTTTATGTCTTTTCCCCTCTTTATTTTATTTAAATTAAAGATAAAAAACAATTAGTGGATAACAATTGATTTGGTCAAATAATATATTTTATTATTTTGACCATATCAAGGATAACCACTATTTGATTTTTACCTTTAATTTAAATAAAATAAAGAGATAACCACTATTTGATTTTTACCTTTAATTTAAATAAAATAAAGAGAG
>ML860574.1:0-14630 GCA_009831015.1 Picea engelmannii
TCACACCTCTATGCAGCATTCGTTTTACCTTTAAAGCAATTGAATGATTGGTTAAGGCATTGTTTCTAAAGTGTTGATATTGTTACATTGATTGCCACTCATCATCAGAGTTTTCTTTGGCATTTATTGTGAAGTGATATTGTAATCATTGCTATTGTATAAACATTGATTTACTTCGTCAATATTATTGCTCAATTGCTTATTATCAAAAAGTTGATTATATGAAGTACTAACTAGCAAGTAAGCTTGCACATGTATAGTTTCTTTGTTGCTTTTTCTCGGGCAGGTACACTTTTGGTTACTCTTATCTTTATTGGCTATTAAGCCGGACTTTCTGATCGGTGGTGACTTGTGAGGGGGAATAGTATTACTTAGCCATAAGCCTTTGCCTTCTCAAAACTCCAGGTCACCGGGGACGTCTCCCCTGGGCCTTACCTCCCTAAACAGAAAGAGCTATCCCATTCAGGTGACAGTGGTGGGATAGTCTCAGTTACTCCAGTTTGACCTCCTTTCATCCGTCTTTTACCTCAACTACAAACTGTGCGATAACATTTTGGCGCCGCTGCCAAGGAACACTGAGTCAATTCTCCTCAAGACGACATTTTTCGGTAAGCCTTGCCTCAAGAGTCTTTATCTTACAAGCTTACCTGGAGACTCCACTTAGGGTGTTTTCCCTTATCTTTTGATAGTTTCAAAGAAAATTATTTGGCAACTCCACTGATGACGAAGCCAACTATGACTTCACAATGGGATCCGGGAAACTACAAACCTTTAGACATGAGTAAAATCTCGAGATATCCTAGACAAATACCCCCGAAGTATGAAAAATGGCTCCCTAGATTCACTGGCAATGATGGAGAAAGACCCGACTATCACATGAGTAATTTTTGAGCTTTCTTTCAGCTCCACCCTGTCAATGATGATGCTGAAGACTTATTAATGAAACTCTTCTCTGCCACTCTACATCGAAATGCTAGAAGATGGTATGATAATCTTCCAGCCGCTAGCATCACATCTATGGACCAATTAGAAGAAACCTTTCTCATGAGTTGGGGCATGAAATTGGAAGATATCCAATTATTACTTAAAGGACTCGAATACATAAGACAAATGGAGGATGAGGCTGTCAGGGCTTTCGGGGTTAGGTTTCAGACGTTACTATACCAAATTCCTAGAAGTCATTGTCCTGAAGACAAGTACCTCTTGTATCTCTTTACCAATGCACTTCTGGGACATTTGAGCTTCCTCCTCAATAAAAAGGGTCTAAAAACACTCACAGAAGCTTATAACATGGCTATAAAAATTGAGGCAAATATCTCCTTATTCAGGAAAGGACATCCCTTTACCCCAGATGCCTTTAATTTGGAGAGATTAGTTTCCCTTGAGATCTTTACTGAAAATTCACAAGAAAGAAGGGAACAAGTTTTTAACCAGTAGAATGAAGACATGATTGAGGAGCTGGAACCTAAGAAAAATGATGAAGTATCAACCTGTGCTCCTCCCTCTGATGAATCCATCCACGAACCATTTCCTCCTGCACAACAAAAGGACGATGAGGTTAGTTGCTTTCCTTTTCAGGATTTCGATGACACCTTGTTCCATGATTCAAAAAATGAAGGAGAAATGGAAGCCTTGAACGTAGTGGATATTCCTTGCTGTACAATTGAAGATGAAGGGGAAATTCATGAGGATGAAACAATGATGCATGTTGAAGACACCCAAGTCCTCAAAGCTCCTGCACAAGAAGAAACAGTAAGTTACCCTCCTCCCCAAGTTTTTGACGATGCTCTACTTTATGATGGGGAGGATAAGGAGGAGACAAATGAGTCCTTGAATGTTTCAAATCCTGCATGTTATGATACAGATAGTGACATGGTTGATAACATTGATGAGTTCATCCATGTTGGGAGACGTAGGTGGGATGTAGTTGGTTATGATATGGATCCCATCTATGACATTGAGAGTCATTTCCAAGTGTTTCCTTTACAATTATCACAGCAGGTTACTCTTGACCAGTGGCAACAAGGAGATAAGATTTTTACCCATACTTTTCAAACAGCCAAGGATGACCTAGTACCTTATTTTCCTGATGCTTTTTAGTCTTACCTTGAGGGTTTTGATGAGTACTCCTCTGAGCACTTGGATTCTTTCCATGAAGATGATTATCAACCACCACTGTGCTCAGGTCCTGATAGGAGTAAGGACCTTCTTTGCTTAAAGAAGGATCCTTGTGACAACTTTCCCCAACCACCTCCAATTACTTTACTTAGTTGTGTCTCTAGAGATGTGGTTGGGGAATCTGTTTTTGATGTTGAGTTTCCTCTGGGGCAAACCCTAGAGTCCAAGGGTTGGTTGAACATTTCAAGAGTAAGTCTGTCATCTCAGCCTTTCAACTTTCCCTTGAGAATTTGTGAGTCGTCTACTAAATCCTTGTCAATCCCTTTCCAAGCTTCAGAGTGTGAGGATGTCCTAGGTATCCAGTTTGCAGACCTTTTGAGTCAGTGTTCTGAACCTTGTAATTTTCATGACCCCTTCCTGAAGTGGATTGAGTACTTTCCTCAGAGATTGACTTGGCACGATTTTATCCCTCCCACCCACCTCCATGAGTTAGACTTTGTGATTTTCGATGATACGATATATACTCTAACCCATGTCATTTTTGTGCTCGACTTATCACAGTTTTGGTTTATGATGAAGCACAAAGGCAGGTATTGTGGGACGTTGCTAGATTGGTTTCACTGGTCGTTTGACTACACCCAGCATCCAGCTAGCAGGTAAGTACAGGTAAGTAAGTAGGCATTTGCATTCATTGTATTATACCATCTGCATTGCATGTTAGAGTAGTTTGTTTTTACACTTGTACATGTGATTGTCTTTTTTGTTTCAGTTTTATATATATATGAACTAGGGGTGATATCACCACCCCAAATGATTATTGATAGTGCTATTGAGATCAAGCAGGTTACAGTTTATGCCATAGATGATGAGGTTCTCATGCGCTCTACGATGAGCACATGTCCCCGAGTTGGAGCTAGATGTTATCCCCCACTTTTAGGAATAACTAGGAGATCATGTCTCGATGCCCACAGGTCCTAGACATGGAGTATCGAGAGCCAGATCGACTTGAGCATGGCCTTGGAGCACCCATCTTTTCTCCCTTTCAGTGCCTCCACATTGTCAGCAGCAACAATATCCATCATCTTCGGCTTGGTCCTGTATCAGAGATGGTTCTTGCTCCATGAGGTAATGAGTCCGGGTATCATGGTATGTGTCACTTCGATCCTCAAAACCTTCGAATATGTGCATTTAATTCCTTTTGTTTCTAACAAATGCTTGGATCTTATACTTATCCACTTGACCATGTCTGGGGGGAATGATAGGATGCCCTAGTAAGCCTGTGCCCATAGGTTTTGAGTTTCCACTGGGGGGATTTCTGAAAAGTCATCGTCCGCTCCCGTCATATTACCACTTTTTCATCTTGCTTTCCGCTCATCCATCCCATTTCATTTGTCAGGGCATTGGGTTGGCCAATCATTTAAGGGTTGCACCTTGCCTTGTGGGAAGAAGGGGCTAAAGGCCCAGAAGGTAAAAGCAAGGTGGCAAAAGATAAAAGCCTAAAAATAAAACCTTGAGATGCTTCGACCAGGGATCCCCGAGAAAGAAATAAAGAGATTCTTAGCAAAAAACAAGAGGGACCCATAAAAATAATAAAACAAGACCTAGTCAAAGGATAGGGGATCTCATCACGAGCCACCCTATTAGGTCCATGGGTACCTAGCAGTATGACATTATTAGAAGTTGGTTACCACACCAGGGTAGTGGCTCTTGGTTGCATGGCCAAGAGAAAGGGGGTCTCATCACGAGCCAACCTTCTCATTTTTGTGAAAGTACTTGTGGGTAACACTGCCACCGCTGGTCACCACCACGCCAAGGCAGTGTCCCCTGATTAGCTTCTTGAAGAAAAATAAATAAAGAATAAAGAATAAAAGGCATGAATGGGCTTGGAAACATTTGCATCCAGGACAAGTGCAGCTCGCCTTCTACAAAGGCACCTGTTGACCACCTATTCAACTAGGGAGTCAACTCCATGTACCATGAATATATGCACCTGATGGTGCTACCAAGTTGAAGACTTGTTGGTTCTACAAGGCAGTTTTAGCCTTCAGCATTTTTTTGTAAATGGAATTTCCGCTCCCTGCGTGGGATAATAATGTAATAGGTCTGCATGGATCATAGTTAGGTCAGTTACCTTAGGATTTCTTCATTAGGAGAGTCCTTTTCACCAAGTGTTTTTTATCCTCAGGTTATTAATTTAGCCTAACCAGCCTTATTAATTTCACTTGAGTTTTTCACTCCCACACAATAAATCCTACAAAGTGGTGAAAGGCGTTCTAATGTAGTCATTCTCTGGTAGCTAGTGTTTAGGAATGATGTAAATGACCATGTAAGACAACTCAAAAAGTTTCGTGGAATTCCGTCGAGTCTAGATAGGTTTTTTTTAATTAATTAAAATTTCCTAAGGTTGGGAATTTAATTAATTAATTAATCAATTAATTTTTTATAAATATTGTAAAAACTAGGTCCCTGGGCTTTTGATAGGGGTATTTGTGCTCAAAAGAAATGGAATGAGACCCCCTACACCCTTGGACCAAGTTTCAACTCAGTCGGACAAGTGTAGTTAGGCCTTTTTCCATGAGGAGTCAAAGTTAGTCAAAAATCAGCATGTAATTGGCTTAGTTAAAATTGCCAAATTTTGTAATAGTCATGAAAGTCATGAGAGAGTATGGGAGAAGTGTCCCAATAGCCTCCCCTGAGTTAGGAAAGCAATTTCCAACTTAGAAAAACCCCCCTAGCCTAACCCACACTCACCATCCTCTTAGAAGAGCCCCCCCCCCCTCTTTGCCCAATATCTCATAAAAATTAAAATAAGCCATGGGGACCCCCAATACTTTGCAAAAGTTCCCCACTTAACCCCACTTGACTTTTAAATAATAGGGAAAGGGGTTTCCCCCTTCCCAACTCACCTCTCATCCATCCACTTGCTCTCATGAAGCTAAAGTGCACCCTCCTCCTTTGAATGGGTGACACTTGGAGCCCATCCAAGTGGGCTCCCTCCTCCTCCTTTCCTATAAATTGAGGCCTCTCCTCCTCATTCTACCATCTCTTCTCATAGCATCTCTACTATGCCAAATTTATTCCTCTCTCCCTCTCTTTCTCATGTGTGGATATTGCTACAAGTATTTGTGGTGACATTTTGGTGGATAATAAAGGAAGCTTTGGAGAATCTTTGGTGTATATTGGAAGTCTTCTTGGTGTCTCCATTGCTTATGTGTGAGGTGATATCTTTCTATTTAGTTTTACATTTTGCTTCACTAGTTTATACTTGGAGACCCAAACAAAGTATTTTGCTTGGGTGCTATTGGTAGTAGTATTGCTATCTATTTTGTGGTAGTTTCATAGTAAGTTTGGAAAGTATTTTGCAAGCTTCTTTGGATGCTCTCACCTCCATTTTTCTTTGTGTAACAAGAGGCAAGCTTACTTGGGATTCACTAAGGGATTGGAAGATTGGTTTTAGAGTTGAAAGCCACTTCTTTTAATCTATCAAAGCTTCTATAATTATCTAACCTTGCTTCCTTTCCTCTTTCTTATTCTAATTTCTCATTCTAAATATTGTTATGATATAGAGTAGGTTCTAAAAGTTTCAAAATCAATCTCAAGATTTCATTTAAGTTTATGTATCATTGAGCTAATCTATCTAATAATTTCATGGTTTTGTAGCATTTTTTTGGATATATCCTTTGACATATTTTACGCAGATTTTTAGCATCAAAGGAGAGCTGCTACATGTGATTTATCCCCAAAGGCCTCCAAAAGGCATTTCTAAGTTGAGACATCAAGTCTCCTTCCCTCCTACATCTTCTATATCATTGTAAGCCACCCTTTAGAGTCTCTTGGGTGGCATTCTTATAAATTTACATAAAAATCTGATATTGTAATAGTTAGGATTTCCTTTCTTGCTTTTACTTTTAAACCCATACTTGGCCAAAAGGTAGGCATTGCACCTCCACTTGAGCCATTGTGTGGTTTGCATTTTATTTCCAAGCATTTTTTCTTCTTTTTAAGTACCCACTTTGGCCCAAAAGGTAGGCATTGTGCCTCTACATGTGCCATAGTTGTGGTAGTTTTGCTTTCAAGTTATTTCAATTCTTTCAAGCAAATTTAATTTTTAATTCTTTATCTACACCCACATTGGTCAAAAGGTAGGCATTGTGCCTCCACATGACCGTAGTTGTGAGGTGATAATTTTATTTATTTTGTAAAGCAAGTTACAAATTAATTTCATTATTTGTTTAAAGCAAACTAATAAAACTTTTCAATTCGTTTATTTTGCCCCATCTTGCAAGAGACTGGCACCTAGACATTTCTTGCAATAACGGAAGACTTGTTTTAATTTAAAACCATTGCTCGAGTAATATTTATGTTTCCAACATTTGCCCCGTATTCTCTCCCCTTGCCACTTAGTTGGATCCTAGGTGACAAGAAAGGGCAAAAGTTGGAGGTAGTAGTTAGGCATCCACAACCACTTATTGTTCTTGCACCATAAAATCAAAGACTTGGAAATAAACTCCAGGTGCTAGGTCGGGGACGATCTCATAGCGCTCGGCGTCCTTCGGGTGGAGTACCTTGAAACTTTGGGTTTGACCTGTGGAGCTAGGGTAGGCCTTGTTGCCATACTTCTTGAGCACCCAACACTCCCTTTTGGTCAGAATAATAACGGTTGTGGAGTAGTCACATAGTTTACAATACAATCTTCCACATCTAAACCCCCTAATCAAAGTGACACATAAAATCTATTAAAATCAAGCTACACACTACATTCATAACACTTGCAACGCAATTTCATTTCACAACATAACATCTCAATTTCATTTTGCAAGCAATCTTATGGTGGTGTGATTTATTTTCCAAGCAAGTCCTTTTCAAGCAAGTATTCATTTCAAGTTTGACAATCACACTTTAAGGCAATTTACATATTCATACATTTGGGTATTTCAAGCAATTCACATTTCAAGTAATATMTTTRTTGTGTTATCTCATKTGATTGGTCAAAAATCTAATTTCCTTGTATATTTGTAAAATCGTTATTTGTAGTTATTTCCATTTCACAATATTTCATGTATGATATATTTCAATCATTTCATTTTGTAAGTAGAATATTTCTTGTCCTAGATATTCTTTAATTCGTCTTATATATATTGTGCGATTTTCTAACTTGTCTTGTTCATTTAGGCTATCTTGTATATCTCAATTGTAACGTAATTCTTGTTGTTTCCTATAGCATTGTTTATATCTTGTATAGTTGTATTTAATTCTTGTATAATCTACTTGACCCCTTTCCCAACCTTAGGCACTAGTCATAGTTGACTTAGGGAAAGGTTTGACTCTCATTTAAAGATTTGCATTTGCATTGTTGCTTGCCATATAGGCTAGCTTCCCGTCACCTTTAATAAACTAAAATTAACTCCTAGAATTCATCTAATAATTCATCTAGTAACTAGGGTCTACCCCCCTTGGCTTCCCTAGGAGTAAGCCTAGATGGAAGAGGTTCAAGTCAAAGTGACAGTGTGGGCTTTGAACCTAGGTATTGTGCCTCCAAGGACACACTAAGTGAGAAGGACTTAGCTCACGTTTGCAAGTGTGTATTAGGACGGCAACAACAACCACAAGTAATCCTTGCATTTCCCTGCTTCCACTGCACCCCTTGTCAGGACATCCCTTATTCACCTCACCCATTTACATGACTTGGATTTAATTTCTTCCGGAAACATCCCTTTTCCAGTGGACACTAGCCCAATAGGAGGCCCTGTCACCTCCTCCAAACTTGTATTGCAGATTTGTATAATGTCTTTGAGCACTTGACTGTGGTAAAAGGGGTTTTATGCACATGTTTAATAATATTGATGATGAGATGTGATTGATATTGCTATGATCCCTGTCACTTATGAGCCCATGGAAGGAATAGTTGTTGATGT
The DNA here is from genome assembly GCA_009831015.1 of Picea engelmannii. Lineage (NCBI taxonomy): Eukaryota > Viridiplantae > Streptophyta > Pinopsida > Pinales > Pinaceae > Picea > Picea engelmannii. The sequence continues at coordinate 8,034 of ML860574.1, forward strand.
GCAGGATCATGCCCGACGGACAGGTACCACATTGGACAGGTACACATGGATAGATGATTAGTTCGGACCTCCATGGGGCTGAAGATCCCACCAGATGGATGTTGAGACCCCAACAGGGGGTAGAGACAGTGGTGGGATAGTCTCAGTTACGCCAATTTGACCTCCTTTCATCTGTCTTTAACCTCAACTACAAACTCTGCGATAACAGTAACCCTAGGCCTTAGTGTGTTTTCCTCCTTCTTTAGCTCAATAGCAAAGTAAAATCGGCTAACATGAAGAGAAAAGGTAGGGTGTTGCAATGGCAAGGCCCTAGCAATGTCTTTAACAGGTAAAAAGGATCCTTGGCAAAATCTAGTAGGGACTTAAAATAAGGACACCAACATGTGCTTATTTACTAGGGTTTATTCCAACAATTTAATTAAGAAAATGCAAGTAAAAATACCATAACCATTCAAGTAAAGGAAGGATTGCAGAAATTCACTTACATTTACCAAGCATTCATCAAGCCAAACCCTAGTTGTAAATCTTCCACCAAGAAAATGCCAAAAATAGCCAAAATAAGCCTCCTTCAACAAGTGCGCACTAGCAATTTTAGCCAAAAACCCTAGAAGGGCCGAAAATTTCAGACCTCACACAAGTGTGAGTGAAAGATGATGAATAAAAGAGAGTTTTAGCTCTCTTACTTATACCATACCAATGACCTTAATTAAATTTTAGGTCACAAAAGGCCGACAAGGCCAAAAATACATAATAATATTGTTTTTACATTAAATGTCAAAATCAAACCCTAAATCAAGCAAAGATGAAGACGTCATGCCCTTTTGGGGTGACGTTAGCCCCTTCTAGGGCAACGTTGGCCTCCTGGAGAAAAACGTTAGGCCCCTTTGGGCCTCTGGAAGCTGCCAAATGTGCCACAACTGCCTCCCAAAACCTCCACAAGCACTGGATGACATCATGAGTGTCCTAGGTGACGTCATGGACCTTCCAAGGCCAACGTCTTGGTGGAAAGGGCACATCCCCCCTGGGTACAGGTCTGCTAAGCTGCCTCTGGTGGAACGTCCTCCTCTTCTCCGGTGCAAAACCTTTGATCTGTCTCTGCCCCTTGCTAGGGTCTCTGCATCCATCTGATGGGCTTTCAGCCCCAGGGAGGTCCGAACTAATCATATCCCCATTTGTACCTGTCCATAATGGTACCTGTTCGTCGGGTATGGTCCTGCACATCAATAGATACGCCCTCCATGGGCTCATAAGTCACAGGGATCATAGAAATGTCAATCACATCTAATCATCGATTTTATTAAACATGTGCATAAAACCCCTTTTACTCAGTCAAGTGCTCAAAGACATTACACTAATCTGCAAGCCAAGTTTAGAGGAAGTGACAGGGCGTCCTATTGGTCTAATGCTCACTGGATGTGGGGTGTTTCCGGGAGAGATCAAATCCAAGCCATGTGAGTGGATGAGGTGGTAAGGGATGTCTGGACAATGGGTGCAGTGATAGCAGGGAAATGCATGGCTTACTTGTGGGTGCCTCTATAGAGGGTGAGCTTCACCTGTCATGGATGCAAATGTTACCAATCCCATTCATGCCTTTTATCTTTATTCTTATTTCTTTTTCTTTCAAGAAGCTAGTCAGGGGACACTGCCCTGGCGTGGTGACCAGTGGTGGCAATGTTACCCACAAGCATTTCACGAAAATGAGAAGGTTGGCTCATGATGAGAGCCCCTTTCTCTTGGCTATGCCACCAAGAGCCACTACCCTGGCGTGGTGACCAGTGGTTGATAGTGTCATACCGCTACATGCCCATGGACCTAATAGGTTGGCTCATGATGAGACCCCCTATCCTCTAACCAGGTCTTGTTTTGTTTTTTATGGGTCCCTCTGTTTCTTGCTGAGAAGCTTTTTACTGCTTTCTCGGGGATCCCTGGGCGAAGCATCTCGAGGTTTCATTTTTAGGCTTCTATCTTTTGCCAGTTGCTTTTACCCTTTGGGCCTTTAGCCCCTTCTTTCCACAAGGTAAGGTGCAACCCTTAAATATTTGGCCAACCCAATGCCCTGACCAGTGTAATGGGATGGATGAGCGGGAGAAAGATGGAAAGAGGTAAGTATGGTGGGAGTGGATGATGGCTTCTCATGAATCCCCCTAGTGGCAACTCAAAACCTATGGGCACAAGCTTACTAGGGCATCCTGTCATCCCCCACCCCCCGATATGGTCAAGTGGATAGGCATAAGATCCAAGCACCCGTTAGAAACAAAAAGAATCAAATGCACTTATTCAAAGGTTTTGAGGATCAGAGTGACACATACCATGATACCCAGACTCATTACCTCATGGAGCAAGATCCATTTTTGCTACAGGACCATGCCAAGGTGATGGATGTTGTTGCTGCTGACAAAGTGGAGGCGCTGAAGAAAATAAAATATGGGCCCTCCAGGGCCATGCTCAAGTCGATCTGGCTCTCGGTACTCCATGTCTAGGACCTGTGGGCCTCGAGACATAATCTCCTTAGTTATCCCTAAATTGGGGGATAATAGGGGGGATAAAAGAGAGAGAGGGGCCTCTATTCTCTCTTTATGTTGATTATCATTTTGATGTCTGGCTTCTTTCTAGAGAGCCCATGATACTTGAGGGTTTTGAAGGTTTTGACTAAACAAACCCTAGATATTGGCTCGGTGGTGAAAGATCCCACCTTTCCTGATCCAAGATTGGTCGAGGAGGTGAAAGTTTCCTCCCTCACTATTCTACATCAGTTACTATTCAGTTACAGGAGCAGTTAAGGAAGTAAGGCATAGTATTGGAGTTTTTCTACAAACCTAGTGTGCATTGTTCTTGAGAGAGGAGTTCATGGAGGGTTGTAGAAACTGGATCTGAGAGAGATCTCACTTCAGAGGTGTTATATATCACCAGGGCACCTTTTTGCTTCAGTTGTTGAGTGGATTCATCAGCCTATCCATTCTATCTTCCAGTGGGGCACATTTCTCTTGAGGAGGGCACACTGCTCATTGGAGATCTTGTGTTGTGGAGTAGGAAATCACTCTCATCAGCTTGGAGATTCAACATAGAGGTTTCTTAGTCCCCGATCTACAGTTTAACGGTGATTTTTAGTGATTTGGTGGCCATCTTCAAGGAAGTCAAATTTGCAGTGGTTCATACAGCCAGGAAAGGGCGCACTTTGCTAGAGAGGGCAGCAATGAGCACATACATCTTGGGTTCTTGGATATCTTTTGTATTCAGCTAGGAGGACTCTTGAGAGTTCATATCTCCACCATTCTATTGTAGTTTGGAGGCACTATCAGCCACATGCATTATTCTTCTCCATGTATTCTAGATCTGCTCCATTTTGTATGAGGTCAACTATATAACTAAATAAAATCAGTTTTGAGGTATTTGTGGCTATTTCTTGTGTACTTTGTATTACATCTTGTTGAGTATATGCCATTGCTGTATTTACATCATTTACTTGTTGCAAACACAATCAAAACCACAACAATAAACCCTAGCGCAACTCAAGAAGATAAATCTGCAAAGTGTTTGACAAAATACCACAACCAGAAAACACTAAAACTTAATATGTTCCAAGCAAATCTGTTTGGGAACATTACACTGCTAGTATAGATTTACTTATTGTTATTTTTGCCTTTGTTGCAATAAAGTCCTAGACTATATTTCTTGTACTTAGATTAGTTCAAGCCTTAGTATATTTTCTTAGGGACTACCCTTTGCCTAGACAAATTTCTAGAGCCCTAAAGTGGTAGCACATTAAAGTTTAAAAGCTTTGTCTAGTTCTTATTGCATTTAATATATTTCAAGAGTCTAAGGATAGGAGAAATCTCTAGGGCCTAGAAGTGCCTACACCCTAGTTGAATCTTTTCTTTAAAACTTGGTTCTTGAGGACCTAAGGTGCTACTTCTCAAACTTCCACCTTGTTATCTCTTAGACAAGTATAATCATTGATTTTCTCCAAGTTATTGTGCTGATATAATTGACTCCATAATCCCTAAAAGGCATTAGTTCTCACTTCTCTCTTGTTGAAGGATTAATCAAACACTCAAACACTATTCTCTTAAGCTATTACTAACTAAATCTAACACTAATTTAACCTAGATCGCTAACTTTCTTGCTGCTGTTATAAATGTTTGTTACAACCATCTAAAATTTTCTGCATAGTTGACTTTGATTGCTAGATAAGCACTTCAGAAATTGCTTACGACATTTGATTATCATTCTGCTTAACAAATGCTATCTTTTCACCGTCTTTTCAAGCAATTTTGAAGAGCTTTTATTGCAGCTGTTACAATTTATTAATTGTTGTTGTAAACTTGTTCATTGCTGCATTTTTTATATTAGCTAGCATATTTTTTCACTTGGTTTATTGTCTCTTGAAGCTTTACTATCATATTTGTACTTGAAATTGACATGTGTATGCTCTGTTGTCTTGTTCTAGGCAGTCTGTTGTCTTGTTCTAGGCAGGTACACTTCATCACTTTCATTTGCTTCATCTTTCTTGGACATAAACCTTGTGACATCTTTAACTTGAGTGACCAGTGAGAGGGGGGGTACTTTTATCCTTATCTTCAGCTCACCTAGCCCTTTAGGTCACTGGGGACGCCTCCCTTGGGTTGGACTTCCATCCATCCCTAAAAAGTGGGGATTTCCTATTGATGTGATAGTGATAGGACATCCTATTTGTTACACCAATCTCCCCTACTTGCCTTGCGCTTTGGGCAAGTACAGATTGTGCGATAACAATTCCTTCAATGATGGATCTCATAACAGAATGTGCAATGATCAAAATCCACGTAACAGACTTTACCTTTTAAAAGGGGAGTGCTCTTCAATTGCTACACACTCTGATTGTTGATTTAGGAGACTGAAAACTGCTACAGATAGTAGTCTGGGGAGTTAGCAGTGCCATTGCCAGTCATTCAAAGACACCTGAAACAAGGCATTAATAATCCCTGCCACAAATTTTACCTGGAACAAGCACTGCAACCAAAGAAAAATCCTCCAAATGAGCTGCCATAGGGATTGTTGAAATCCATGTACTCTGTTCCTTCCATGACTGCTGGAACAGATTTCTCATAAGAAGAATCCAACCCAAGGGAGTCTGTAGGATCTCAAATGTTACCAAGACAAATTTGAGACTGATATGAGGTCTGTTATCCACCGAGTTGCACTAGCTGGATTTGAAGATGAGCCGCCAGAGACTGAGAAAACAGATGCTCAGAAGTCAGAGTTCACAAATTCAGCAGGTCTTTTTAAAGACCACCTTTTTCTGCATTTCCATACCTCTGGGGCATTGTTATAAATGACTTGAGCATGAAAGTTGTAAAAGACTATTGGCCACCTAAGACCTGGGCACGAGCATGTACTCTAGAGTGTTTTTTTTCACTTGTTAATTATTTTTTTGCCTGCCTTAATGGGCGATTAATAATTTCTAAGTTTTTTCACTCAAGACTGACTCCAAAGCTGGAGTATGTGCTGTTGGTTAGGCTTTGGCATGGTAAAACCAATGTCTAGTGTCTAAATGTATATGAGTTCATGCTAGGTCATGTCTATTGAGTCATATGGAAATTGCGCTAGGTCCCCATAGGTATTTTTTAATGTTTTAATCAAATAATAAATTTCCCGCAAAACGGAAACTTTTTAATGTAAAGTCAATAAATTGTAAAAATATGGCATCAATCATTGTCAGATGCCATGTTTGTGCTTGTTTTCTAATCCAGATCACTCTTTCGACCCCTATTCCCCTTCTGTCTAGGCAAAAAAGTGATTTTAATCACTCAAAAATGTATTTATCTCGAAAAAAGACAAAAAATGGGGTTTTTAATTGAGTTTCCTAAAAAAATAGGGAAGTCAAAAAACATGTCAGAAACATGTTTTTGACATGTCTGGAGTCTAGAGCCTAGTTGGCGGTGACAACTCCTAGAGAGTGCACATACCTAGCCTACATGGCACAAGGTGGAGATCCCAAGGTGCTATTCGACCCCACTCATGCTAGATGGTGCACTTGGGAGAGATGGTGCACATCCCAATGTGGGAACTCGCCCTCACACTATACTTCCACTCCACTTCACTCCTATTTGCTCTCACTTCACTCCACCTCCACCTCCATCACTCCACTCCACCCCACTTCGCTTCACTTCATCTCTCCTTGCGCATCTCTACTCTTCCACATGCGCCACTCCCTCACACTTGCGCATTCCCTCTTGGAATTGTCACCCGAACTATGTTAAATAGAAGGCGACCCCTCTCCATTTAGCTAGTTGGAGTTTGGGCGACCTTGTTGTATATTGTTGTAATATATTTCTTGTATTGGAATAAAAGAGACTTTGGAGGTCAAGCTATTGGTGTTTGGTGCTCATGTGTGGATGGATGTTGGATACATATTGAGGCGATGTTGCTTTGATTTCTCGCATTTATTTATTGTGGAATTTGGCTAATCGTAAGGGTACTATTATCTAATTAGAGTGGATGCTTTAGCTTGTTTGCTTTATTAATCCATTTGTTTACTTATATTTGAAGCTTGTATTGCATATATTGTTTTTGTTTAAACTAATGTGCAAATGAGGTTTCTTGTGTAGGAAACACCAA